>VNJS01015558.1:0-10604 GCA_008042575.1 Drosophila watanabei
CCAAAAACGTCGGTTCTTGAACAAAATCGAAAATTTAAGGAAAACCGAAAAATATAATGGGACAATTAATAGCACATTCTATAGTTTATAAGTCCAGTATTAAGTGACAGTAAAAGTTTTTCTTTTAAGTGGTTAACATTTCGGAAAATAAATGAAGAAAAATGAAAATTTTTTTTGTGCCAATTATATGACCATAGCTGTATATATATAATTATTAGTTACTATGCAGCAAAGTTATTTATCTTTATTTGATTAGAATTTGTATGTAAGATAGTTTAATAAATAGATAGAAGAGATATCTGCCAAATAGTAATATTTTATCTATAGAAAATGTGCCTAAACCAGCACTAAATGTTGTCAAGATATCCTATTGCCATATCTAAGCAAGTAGAGTAATCACCAAGCAGTTGCAAAAGGCTGTTCCTTTAAAAAGGAAATACCTGGCTAAAAATTAAGAAACCCTGAATATGTCACAAACGTAGGTATCTCTCGCTCTACTCTCAACCACCATGACAAAGTGAAGTCGCCAATCTGTTGCCATAAGCTCCCTGGCCGCCCATCTCAAGGCATTTCCGCTCCCTGGCCCGCACACACCTTTATATCCCCACCATTATCTGTCGCAGCAGAAGGGCATGGAAATGTTTTGTCAGGGGGAGGCCAGCCAGGCAGCCATCCCAGCCGTACCTCGGTTACCTTCCCATTTGTGTGTGTTGCCTTCTTGTTTTATCAATTTGTCAGTTGAGCGAGCGAGCGGCTTGCTGCTGATAAGCCAGATACAGATACAAAACAGTCGCCCTCGCCTGTCCGAGTCGGAGAATTCGCATTCGCATTTCGCTTTCGGATTCCCAGTCCCAGTTCCAGGTTCAGTTCCCTGTCCCATTCCCATTCGCGTACCCTTTCCCCATTGCGATTCCGATTTGGGTTCGGATCTAGATACGCCCTGCGTAGTAATGTTTGCCCGGTTGGTTGTCCCGGTCTCTTTTTTCGCTTTCAATGTCATTGCATAACGAGTGTCATATGTACGAACATGTGTACACACATATATGCGATATATATCTCGCCGACTGTTCAAAAAGGGCGGGAAAAATATAGCAACGGCGACCAGGGCAAACAACAAGTTTTTATGGTTCTTTGAAATTGACTCTCTGTCTCTTACTGGCCTGTCTCTGGGTTTCTGTTTGGGTTCAATCTATGCACACAAAGAAAAAACTAGCTGACTTTTGGTTCTTGTAGATTATATACATATATACCATATGTAATGTATATATTACAACATGGTTTCTTCATTTAACTTTTAAATATGGTTTTTTATTTTTATATTATATATTGCTATATAAAAACTAAAATTAAAAATTAAGACATGGAGATTTGGTTTGTAAAGAGATTCTCGGTCATTGTTCAGCGTTTTACAATATTTCAAGTTTTAAGAGTTATACGATTATACGATTTTTTTATACACTTCTCATTTGTTTATTTCAAATGCAAAACATTTTTAGGACATTTTTTGAAAATATTCTTTTAAAACATTTAAATTTTACAGTTTCCGTTAGTTTAATTTTTTCTGCAAGTGTTCCCTTGGTTCTATTTGGATTTAGGGTTCAGTCAATAGGTTCTTGAGTAGGGGGATTTCTTGGCGCGCTTTTTTTTGTTTTGCCACCTGCAGCTGCATTATGCAAATGTCGCGAATTGCGTAGCAAACGAAATAATCTTTTTTTGTTTTTTGTTTTTTTTTTTTTTGTCTTGCATTAATTTATTCCGGTTCCGCGGCAGTGCAAAGTTGAAGCTTTGAGGCTTGTTTTTGTTTTCTTTTTTTCACTTACACGTGAAGGGCATTTTTTTATAAACAACAAAAACAAACTAAAACAACTTTTGGCCACGCTCTCACTAAAAATATTAAAGAGACGCAGTGCGGATTATGCTCCAAATATTCGAATCATCGACTTGGGCTTGGCCGCTAGACTAAAACCATAAACCAGTTCCGCAGCTTGGCGACAACTTTTCGATCTGCTTGGACCGCTGATCGCTGACAAAAAGATGATGATGATGAGATACGAGATACTCGTATGATGATGCCTTGACAAAGCCCCGGAAAAAAGGGTGGGCAAAGATCGCTAAAACAGCAGTCTAAGCAATCTAACACGCAACTTTAAACACAAATCAGAAATCGGTCTTTATCTTTAGCAAAGACAGAAGAAATATGGTTTGCCGGATGGGTTATAGTTCTTATCATATATGAAGCATATGTACATACAGTCAAAGAAATTGTAGTAGTAAAATTTTAAATAAATATAACATTTACTCCACGTTAATTAATAATAAGAAATACAACTTTTAAGGCGCGTCAACAAAAAACAAACAGTTATATTAAATAATATAGAAGGTTACCAATATATCTAAATTCTTTTAATAAAAATTGTATCTAAATGTCTAATATCTTTTTGATGTTGTTTTAAGTTTAAAGTAACAAAGTCTAAGCTTATTTAGTCATTGATAAAATGCCAGCTCTATTTTTAGAATTTTACTGTTTAGCATTTTTAAGTATTTTTGCCGATTGTGTATGGCTTGATAAGGCCAGGCTAAAGACTTATTTTTATAACTTAATCGTTAATTTTGAATAAGTTAATAAACCGATGACAAACTCAAATGAATTGTTGAAAATGTTGGGAATTTCATAGCCTTTGAAAAGCCAGAAATTCCCAACCACTAAGTAAATGATTTTCCAAGTTCCCACACACCTCGAATTCCCACAGCCCCCAAGTCATGCTCATTATATCTCAACCATTAGCTAAGTTAACCTTATTGATTTCTTTGTCATCGATACAAAAAAACAGAAAGAATAGCTCAATTAAATCGATTAAGGTGGTTTCATTCAGGTTATAGCCTCAATTTCTCAGCTGTTTACAACGCATAATTTCCCTCCAGGCTGGGCAATCTGATTCCGGCTCTGTTACAATTTATCAATTCAATTATTTGCTCGAGATTTTCATGGAACTCGTAGCGTTAGACCCTAAAATGTTGGTTATAAGCAAAAAAGACACTAAGTTGTTTATATATTGTTGTGGACGTGTTAATTCTAGCTAAATGCTGACACATCTTAGATATGGGAATCTTTACCTTAGTTTATATTGAGTGTGAAAACATCGTGCAGTAATTTTTTTGCTTGATAGGGTTTGGAACAAAGTACTTTTAAAATAATTTTCCTTACTTAAAATACTTGTCAGAAGCGAAGTATTAGACGAAATGTATCCCATAAGATAAAAGGATTGAAACTGTCTCTAAGTACTTTCCTAATATTGTTAATATCTCCTCAATTATTTGCTTAACTCCTGAAGCCTACTTAAGCTATAGTTCCAATAAGTCTTTCCTCTTACAGGCAGTTTGTATTCTTTGTCAATTACCCAAATGGGTTCCTTAATATTCACATTCAAATGAGTCTCGCCCAGTCACGCATCGCAGCCATCTCTCTGGCAAGCTCCACTCTATCCGATGAGTAATTCCCCACCTGATATCGGAAGTGTAAGGCCCATTATGGCTTAAAGGCAATGCAGCAGGTGAAAAATGATGGTAGAATCTGGCGGGGATTTGGAATGCGGCTCACATTTTTCGACACACTGCCGGCAATTGTGGCCATAAAAAGGCGGAGCACGCCCCAAAAACTAAACAAAGGTAGGTATTAATATTTTTTTTACTGGGGAGTGTGGGGTATAATCTTTTGGGGGAGAGTTGGCTTTCTGCCCAAACGGAAATATTCCCACGAATCGATAATGAAATTTAATATTTATTTAAAGTGGGTTCTATAAATCATTTCAGTGAAGAAATAATGAATTATAATTCCCAACTTATTTGTTATCTTATTTTATATAACCCAAAACACTTGTCAATGGTTTTAAATTCATTTTCGCTTATAATTCCCAACTAATTATTCAAACCTTATCCTTAATAATGACCAGAATGCTTTTTTATTGCATTAAATAATAAAATGTACGTGCTCTTGAAATAATTTATTTAATTTTCTTTGTCATAGTTTAGTTTTTAAAATTCTATTTAAATTATTTATTAATAATCAGGAAAAATAACCCCCTCTACAAAATTCTTAGGTCCCTGGGTCTCTGACTACTCTGCTTCTTCCTTTTATTGGCAACTCTCTTCTGCTCCTGGGAATGGCTTATCAGGTTGACTTTTTGGAATTTTTGAATAATTTCCGATGTTTGTTTATTTATCGCAACAGTTACAAAGAAAGAAAGGGGGGACAAGGGGGAAAAACATTGGCAGAATTGCGTGCGAAGCAAAGAGGCGGCAAAAACAAAACGAACAAGCGGAGAGTGGGGAATGGGACAGGGAAAGGGTTTACTTACAACAAAAATTCCTTTGCTCTCTCACTCTTTCACACTCTCTCTATTGCGCGCGGCAAACTCCAATTGGATTTTGAGCTGCGGCTGCTGCTGCTCTCTCTTTTTGAATGTTGCTCCCTCGCTCACGCTTGCTTGATTAAAATCTCGTATAGAAGAATTTAATTTTTTGGCGCTTTTTTGTTGCTGTTGTTGGTTGCTGTTTGCCTTTTGCGTTTTTTGCGTCGCCTGATAAAACCAGATTTTGATTTTGAGTCGGCGGCAGTTGTGTGATTAAATCCGAAATTATTTTAACAACTGATTGTTTTTTTTTCTTTCTGTTGTTGTTTGCTCGCTCTTATACACCGACACAAACTCGCACACCTGCACACGCGCACGCACACTTGGGCAGGTTTATTGTTTTAACGCAGAACTGCGACGTTGTTTTTTATTTTTTATTTTGAACTTTTTTTTTTGTGTGGTTACCGCATGAAGTGAAAAACTTTTGTTGCGCCTTTGACCTCTTTTTCACACGCACACACACAGTCGCAAACACACACACACACGGGCTCCCTCCAATTGGGATTACAGCACGCAGCAGCAGCAACAGCAGCGGTCGCGGCGGCGGCGGCAGAGGCGGCCGTTTCTATATTGCATTTCCTTGATTTCTATATATTCTTTGCTCCGATTTTTTGGCTTTTGTTTTTCACACTCACCAACACACACACAGGCACACAGCCGCAGAGAGGCAGAATTCTTATACGCACACACACACAGAGGCACACAAATAGGCACGCGGGCGGCGTGCGGGGGGAGCAACAGAGATGAGGGAGATTTTACAGTTGTGCACACTCACTTCGCAGCAATCTCTTATTCTTATTTTCGTTTTCGCGTTTTTTATGCCCCCGTTATTCCGTTGCACTCTCTTCTATTATTGCTTCTGCTTCTGCTGCTGCCGTCCTTCTTCTTCTTCGCTCATCTTCGTCGTAGCTGCTGCTGGCGTTTTTCTTTTCACGTTTCTGTTACGTTGCCCGCGTTTATCGCAAGCTGCCTTTGTCGCCGTATTTCGTCCGCGAATTGCGCTTTGCGTTTTTCACCGTTTATTGCACGTTTGTTTTGTTATTTTTTCACTTTTGCACACAGAAATGATAAATAATAATAATACTCGATTTCAGGAGACACTACTATCGACTACTCGATGGAAGAGCCTGAAGGGATTATTACTCGATTTCTTGGGATATCGAATAAAATAGTCGAGTGAGTGACGATAGTTCACTGGCGATAGTTGGTAGCCTCCAATTGGATTTCTAACATTTTTAATTAAAAAGCTTCTTGATAAGGTTTAATCTTCCTTGTAAAGCAATATACCAATTGTAAAATATGATTTATTTCTTATTAAGCATGAATAAACAAAGACCTCTGTGCCATAAACAATATAAATATTTTATAAAGATAAATTTTGATTTTAACATTTTTTACGATACATACAATGCATAAGTGTGTTTTATGCATTCATTAAATACAATATCATATTATTTAAGTAATTACAGACAAAAAATAATAAAAATCTGTTTGACTTAACAAATTAAATAAATTATAAGAGACTGAATACATTATATTTAATGACCTAATATAATATCTAATATTTCCATAAATACATTAGTAGGAATTTTGTCTTTGTTATTATAAATAACATTGTAAAGTTGGATATCCAAATAAATTGAGGAAATAAATTATAGCTTGATGTATTTTAATTTGTCAGATTTATCGAATGCCTTTTCGTCTACTTTTAGTGTTGAACAGTGTCACCTGCTATTTAGACGCAAGATGGCGGCAGGTGGTAAAGGGGCCTCTAGCGGAAGTTTAACAAAGCTATGAAAATAAAACGTTATTTTTGAATAACCAATTTTTGTGATTTATTTTATCTTTAATCTAACTATTTATTGAAAAAATTTTAAAAACTTGATACTAAAAACACATTCTTAATATTTACTTTTTTTTATTTAATGTTTATTAATAAATTAAGCTTAAAAGACTGTTGTTGTTTTTTTCTGTATTATTAAGTAAATGTAGTATTTTAATGATTTACATAAAAAATTATTAATATAGTCAGATTAAAATATGTTTTTTTTTATAAAGTTTACTCTGTAAATATATTTAAATCCTCGATTCCCGGAAAATGCTGCCTAAAATCCATTAAAGGAATTATCCAACTTTTATTGACCTGCCGTTTTTCCTAGAAAAATTTGTTTGTACATGGAGCCCAAAAGGGTGAGCGAAAAATCCGATTAAAGCCTCCCCCACGCGCCACCCGCTAATTCATTTCAATAATTGAGCACCTTTTCGACTGCCTTTCGACTGGCCGCCTATTCATGGCGGAAAAATGTGGTGGCAGGCGGACACGAACGGATGGGGAAAGGGCTCTATTAGTTCTGACATTCATTTGACAGTTTGACGAATGAATTATGTACACAAAGGGGCACAAATATTTATGAAAGAAATGGATAAAATGCGGGTGAAAACGGTGAAAGAAAGTGAAGTAATAGAAGATGTACACTATGAAAGTTCAGAAATATTTATTACAGGAACGGGGGGACATTTTTTTTTAATAAAAGTAATTTTGAATTAAATAATGGGAATTGAATTGAATTTTACTTTGTTTGGTTAGTTTTTGAATAAAATTGTCTTAAAAGTGTCATATAATAATTAAAAAAAAAGTAAAAGTAAGTATTCTAACATTTGTTTTTTTATTTAGGATCCAAAAATCTTTATAGGAATAGAAATAAAAACTTTCCTATTTAAATAATTTTCCCAGTGCACTGAAACCTTAAAGTGGACAAGAAAACACGGAAAAGTGGTCAAAAGAAAACTGGAGGGGTAAAAAAATAGGAAATATTCAGAGCGATTTCTATCGCTTGCACACAATTTAGCTCCGTTTCTTTTCCAACTTCTTGGCCTTCTTCTTTGGGCCGGCTTCCACTTTTCCCCTATTTCTCCTTGCCTTAAATGTCTTTGTAACCCCGAGGCCGCCAATTTGCTTCCAATTCCTTGCTTCAAGTGTCTGCGAAATACGAAAATTTTTGCAGGAAAGAGAAGGTTCGAAAGTAAGGAAGAAGTGAGAGAGAGGGAAAAGGACAGAGGGAAAGAGCGCGAGCTAGCAAGATTCGTATCGTGGAAAACAATTTTAAATGGCGCACACAAAATGCCGGAAACCAGACACAAAATGTTAACGGAAAGGGAAACAGACGTTTACACACACACACACACACACATAGGCATAGGCAGGGGCACACACGCACAGAAAGTGCCATTTTGATTGTGTTAGTTGATGCAATTTAAATGCCGCTAAAAAGTCATAAAGAAATACATTTTTACTTGATTTATTTTAGCTTCTGATGATGATTTTAAAATTGTATTTTGTTTATTTAATTGTTTCCTAAATGATTTATAAATCAGAATAATAGAATATTTAGAGTTTTCAAGAAGTTACACAAACTTAAATTGACCAATTCTGCGTTGTTATCACCATCTTGAAGCTAGATCTAGTTGCGAATTTTAAACAAAACAAATTAATACAAAAAATACAATTAAAAGCTTTGCAAAATATTAACTAATTACTAATCAAAAGATTTTGTTACTAAAAATAGCTTAACGTTGTAATTTAAATATTTAAAATTACTTTAACGTTAATTTTCTTTTGAGTTTCAGCTTTGAATTTAAAATTATAAGACTTCAACTCATAAAGCTTAAATTTAAAAGCTTTTATATGATCGGACATTTAATTAAAATTAATTTTATATAACCTAGCTTTTTAAAATATTTTATCTTATTAGATAACTCAAAACTTTTGTTAGTTTCTCCCAATTTAATTAAGTTATTTAGGTCAGAAGTTCACTATGAATATTTAGATTACAAAACCTATCCAATTACACGATTTTCAATTAGTTAATGACTGCCTTTAGTTAAACAGATTTTATTACCTAGTTTTTATCATGCTCCTACTCCGACCCCGAGTACCATTATCAATATTATTTTCGTCTGATGAGCAATCGAAACCAAGCGAAGCAACAATCTCCACAAGTGGGCGCTGTTTAATTAGACAAACAGCTCTTCACATTTAACGCATATTAATTTTCAACTACGCTTTTTATTATTACCGAACTTTGCCTTCAGCGTGGTGGCAGTATTGCCAAAAAGAAAAAAAAAATTATCAGCATTTCGCTCCTGGCTCCTAATCATTCGATATCAATGTTGTTACCTATGACGCCCCCGCAGCCATGAAATCAAAGTACTTGACTTTGTATTGCCTATATTCAGGCATTGATTCCTCACATTTCAGTCAGAGTTCTCGACTCTCTTTTTCTGGTAGTACTTCTCAAGTAACTCCCTGGTTCAGTCGACCGTGTTCGTTTTGCGAGGCAGCAGCAGTAACAATTAAAACCAACAACCGATTGGAGGCACTATTAAATGGTATATAACCGAGTATCCTCTGCTGAACGTGTAGTAAAAAAGATAGCCAGAGCTGTGAAATTAAATTTTATTCCAAAAACGCTTTCACATAACAACAAAGATAGCACACACCCAACAAATATTAATGGGCGGAATTGGAAACAGAGAAACGGAGATCTGCCGCTGACAGGGGGAGTTAACAGAAATACAATTGCCTCTGCCGAATGGCAATTTAATTGCTGAAAATATTTAGCACTCAATTTAAATTTGGCCAGAATAGTCTAGATGGTAAATATAAATTCGCTATTTTATGCACATATTTATTAGTGTTCCATGAAAGCATTTTGAATTTATTTTTCATTTTTATTTGCCTTGTGAGTTCTTGTATTGATTGATAAGCTTTTAGTGGATTAGTTTTTTAGATTTGCCAGATTCGGGATTTACCCAAGAACCTTTGAGTGTTTTTCTCAAGTGATTGATTAGAAAAAAATCTAAATACAAGTAATCAATATAATTTAGAACGATTTAAAGTAGTTAAAGTGGAGTATAACCTTGTAGACAAAGGGGAAGATAAGCTATTTAAATAATAATATAAACCTTAAATGTTTAAAGCAATTTATTGGTTTTAATATTATTAAACTTTCTTTAACTTTATAAAATATAATTTTTAATTAACTCTTTATAAATATTCCCCTGCTCTTGGCTTTCTTTTTACCTAAATTCCAAATTAGAAACTAATTGCAGTTGCTAGCATATGCACTTGTTCCTTGAAGCCTTGTCCGCCCATTTGTGCTCATTATCTCGTCGTCCTGTTTGCTGATGTTGCTACTCCTCCTGGTTTCCTCTGCTTTTCTTTCTTTTCAAAACTCTGTTTGCTTTTTTTCTATCTCCACAAAGACAAAATAGCAGTTGCAGATAGAGACAATCGAGTGTGGTTCAAAAGCAGGAAATGGTTTTCTTGTTTTGTCTGTGCATTTACGCTCGTTTTCCATTCCACATATCCTTTTCACAGGAGCAGCTCATTTTCAGCTCTGCTCTTCTCGCCCATTAAATGGCGCGTTAAGCGGCAAAAGAGAGCAAAAGTGAATTGTTGGTAATGCACTCTTTAAGCTGCTTAATTGTTGCCAAATACTCCGAGAATTCTCACCCGAAACACTGAGATATGTGGTTTAAAGATGTAGTTTTGTTTAACTCTTCTTGAAAAGCATTGCCTTTGGTTTAAATAAATAGGACAGGGCTTCAACAATAGTCAATCAACAGTTGATTATAATATCGATATTTGTAAGTATTTTCTGTTGCCTTTAAAGAACTATTTTTTATTATTTTAATAATTATTTGTTTTTTTTTTTTTTTGTAATATCGATAAATTCGAAATTTCAATCCGCTTTCATTTAATAACAATTTCCGATTTTTTGCGATTGGTTTTGTGGTTACCTTTCTGAAGTAGGACCTTGAAATAACTTAATTGGCTTATATGCATCGAAACGATGTTAAATATATTAACTTAGTTACCTGGAATATCGATATTATCTATATTTTTCAATAGTTTTGTTTTGTTATCGATACTGTATTGATATAAATTTTTTGATATTTTTCGTTTAACATATTTAGATGCTTGACCTTAAGAAAAGTATTAAAATAAATGTATTTGTACTATGTATGCAGTTATTTAATTTTCTGAATAGTCGATTAATTCAACATTATAAAAAGGTTTTTATTTTTTATATCGATATTATATCGATTTCGTTTTTATATTTTATTTGCATTTCTTTATTCTATTTCCCTGAAGAAGCTTTCAGAACACAAAGTCTTCCCTGTGCGGACACT
>VNJS01015564.1:0-24655 GCA_008042575.1 Drosophila watanabei
AGCAGCAGATGGGCGGGCATAGCAACAATTGCCGCCGCACGCTGCCGGGGCAGGCTTTTGTGCCGCCTTTGGTCGGTTGCCAACCGCAAATATGTTCCCGTTCGGCTGTTTTATTTTTTGCATTCTGCATTCTGGATGCTGGATGTCGGATGTCGGATGTTGGATGCTGAATGCTGGATTTGCCGCCACTGCAAAGTCAACTAATTGAATGTGCTAAACTCACCCACACAGATGCAGATATCGCGCTATATGGCGCATTATAAGCGTTCATTTCTGAATGCCTTGCCAGGACCTCGCTAGAACACTGATTTTCTGATGCACGGGAAATAATTTGGAGAGGAATATAAATGATAATCAGTATAATATTAATTAAACATTTGTATTGTATCGTATTTATTATTTACAGAAATTAAAAATATAAAAAAAAGTTCATATAAATAATAAAATTAAATACATTTAAGGAGCTCTAAAGAAGTAATAATGTTGACAAATTAAGCTAAAAATAAATATAGCATCCACATAAAATAACGATAAAGTTCACAGAGAGAACACATAACAAAATTTAATATCTTATTTCACCAAAGAAAATATTAAAAGATTGCCTAAAAGTTCAGAAAAAAAACAATAAGAATTATCAAATTACACATCTCATCTCGCCGAAATTTGAAAACTTTTGTATTGTTGTGTCTAAAATATAAAATATTTTTAACGCAATGGATATTTTAATACAGAAAATATATAAAGGAAATGATAACAATAAATTGCAAATTGATTTCTGATGTATTTTTTATAAACTCTTTTAAATAAAAATGATTTTGAAGGAAATTGTTTTCGATTTGAAATTAATTTAATATGCTCGGAAAAGTATGCAAATAAAATATTTCATATATTAAATAAAATACGGATCAACTAAAAACAAGTATCTTTTAAAGAATTTCTAGCCTAATTTAAATTTTTTAAATATTTCTATATATTTTTTTATCCAAATTCCGATTACATTTCATGAGATCAAGTTCAGAATTGGTATTTTCTTCCTGTATGTTAGGAAAAACCTACCATCACTATTAATGTAATGATGATGACTACGATGATGATGATGATGATGATGATGACGATTTCACCATTTGCCGCTGCATTTGTATGGGTAATTACTGTGCTCTCTATCTGTGTGTGTGAGTGTGTAAGTGAGGGACGTCGACGTCTGCTGAATGTCCATGGAAATGGGGTGGATTCTGCTTGCCGTTTTTTTCGTTATACACTGTGTTTTAGCATTTTTTTTTTTGTGCTTCCCCCGGCAGACCCTCTCTCTCTCTTACTCTAACGACAGCCAGCTCACCCTGTCCGCAGTTTTTTTTTTCTACCCACTTCTCTATTTTTTTTTTGCATTTTACTTGCGTCGGAAACCGCCATTTTTTATGCGCGCTAACTACGCCGCCCTCTCTATGCCTCTCCCTGTCCCTCGCCTGCCACTCCTCCCTCCCTCTCTCTCTGTCGCACCCTCGCACTGCGAATTTGCGCATTAGAAAAAAATGTGGGCTGTACTGTGCGGTGTGTGTGTGTGACTGTGTGAGGGTGTGTGTGTGTAGCGAGGGTGTGCCAGTGTGAGTGTGGCATACAAAATGGATTTTTTTTCTGCAAGATTTTCAAATACCGCCGGCCTGTTATTTCTATTTAATAATAGAGCACGCCATTATTTAATGGAATATTTTTTACAACTTACAATTGGAATTGTAGAAATCAGTTTTTTATTGAATTTTTGTAATTGTTTCTGTGTTTGTAATTAACTTAACAACTTAAATTATATTTGAATATATGTTCTATAATAAAATCACACTTAAATAAATTAATGTATATATTCATTTGTACTCTTCAATAAAGAAATACGATATTTTACGTTTTATGTTTTGAATTTTCAATTTTTACTCTTGTAAAAATCTTAACTAAGAAAAATATTTCTTCAACTAAAAATATTCAAATCACAACATTTTGAAATATTTCTATCAACAAATAATTTATTATATTTTGTATTCAATATTATAGCCAGTGTAAATTGACTTTAACTTAATTTAAATTTGAATTTTTAAAGTATTCTTTTCACAGATATTATTAGGAGCAAGAATTAATTTATTTGTACAGATAAGAAAAAAAGGTTATCGCAAGAAGCCAGAAATGTGATATTTGTGAGATTAAAATATGTTCCACTATCTTCACTGTTCTTCAATAAAGCTTCTGCGGGTCGAACTAAATCTTACGTTTTTACTTAAGATTCGTATATTTTAAAATTATATTGATTAAAAATTTTTAATTAGAAAAAATACCGAAGTCTGCATTTGGATCATTGACAAATTACAAATCTTTTATAACTAACCCAAAAATGTATTCACTTCAGCTCTCGATGCTGGTCAAAAATATTTATACTTTATAGGCTCGGAAATGGCTTCTTCAACTGCGTATCAACCTTCTTATTAAAAATATAATAATAAAAGGATAAATAATGGGTATTTGAAAAGATTGATTAAATATAATACATAACTAATAAGAAATAACATTTTTAAAAAACATTATTTTAGTTTTTATTTATTTTATTTTAGATGAGGTATCGAAACAATGCTCCACTTTGTTTGTAAGGTCATTGCAAAAACATTACGTGAATTTATTGTTATTTTTATATTCCAGGTTCCATTGATCGTTATGTTTTTAAATATCAAATTTAATGTTTATATGTTACAATAATTTTTTGCTTTTATTTCAATTTAGATCTGGCGTATTTGAAAGTGACAATGGTTGCAAAAATTGCAACTCGCTAATAGTCTTAAATGTAACTAATTTGTTTAGCATATTCTAGCAGTCGTTTTTTGTTTTATAATATTTTTTGCAGTGTGTCTTGGCCATCCAGTGCTGCCCAGTTCTGCCCATGTTATCGGTTTCTAGAACCTAGTGCTGCCCATTTTTTCGCGACTAGCTTAAGTACAGGCGCAAACCGGGTCTTAAAACTAGCTTTTGCCTATCCAAGTTAACCACCATTCTCATAACGTTACGTAGTTCAATTACGTATTGCTGATTTAAGTGTCGTCTTTTCGCAATAAGAAGAAAATCCCGTTCTTAATATTGGACATTTTTGGCATTTTAATCGAAACCCTAGACAGCCACTCAATACTCTTGTTGTTTTTGTTTTGCCACAACAAAAAATTGAACTTGCGAAATAAGTAATAAGATAAAATACCGCGGCGTTTCAAAACAAAAAGCAATATTGTTGCGATTTCGCTTGGGGCGTGGCCGAGATAACTCCGCAGAGGAGCGAGTGCAGCAACAACAACAACGTGGCACAGGGACAGCTGGAGAAGCGCCGAAAATGAAGAGCAACGTGAACCAGGGCGGATATGCGCCACCGGGCTTTGGAGCCGGATACCAGCCCAATGCTCCTCCGGCGGAAGGATTCGGGTATCCGCCCCCCCAGCCGCACCAGTCCGCTCCGTATTCGCCGCCCCCCGGGCACCCACAGGGGCCGCCGCCCATGAATTACGTGAGTTCCAAATTGGTCGCTATATTTACACACTATTTGTGTGAGTGTGTGCGTGCGAATTTCGGGGGAGGAACAGTCATGACGTCATTAGCTGCTGGGCCTGGTATGCACAGTGGGCACTCGGTGAAGGGAACAGAGAGAATTTGAATGTTAAAAAAAATATAAAGCATAAAATTCTTAAATATAAAAAAGAAATTATTTAAAAATAATTTAAAAAGCTATTTAATTTAAATAAATTTTTTGAAAGATTGTGCTCTACATTAAAAAAATGTTAAATGTTAAAAAAAAATGGAATGCCATAAAATTCTTAAATATACAAAAAATGATCTAAAAATGATTTAAAAAGCTTTTTAACTTAATTTTTTTTTTTTTAATTTTGCTCTAAATTAAAAAAATACATTAACGAATTTTTATTTATTTATTTTAAATATTAAAGAAACTTTCAGAATAAAAGAAAAAAACATCATAAACTTGCTTGATTTTTATATTTGAAAAATAAAAATCAAGCAAGTTTATGATGTTTTTTCTTTTATTATAAAAAATAAACTATATTTTGAGGGAAAAAAATGAAAATTGTAAATAAAAATTATTTTTGATTATTATAATAGAATTCAATAAAAGCCTAATAGTATATATTATAAATCATACCAGATTTTTGACTAACTTTAAATTCAAACGGAGAAACTGGTTCTAAATATAAATAATAAATGAAGTACATTGTTCCAAGAGTGCCCACTGTGCTTATTTTTAAACCATAATCACACGTCATTCGTGTCTGCATTGCCATAACAATTGAGCTTGATTCGGCTTACTGGGGAGTCAGCGAAAGCAGCGTGCAAATAATTGCAAACAAATGTTTTTTGTGGATGCAAACAACTGCAAAAACCATGCTTAACTTTTGTATAAAGATAATCTGGTTGGATAAGGAAATAAATATTTAATTGCTCTGGTTTTAGTATAATATAATATAAATAATTCTTTAGGAAATATTGTATTAGTAAACAATTTAAAGTAAATGTAAAAGGGATTTATCAGTGTTTGTTAAAATTAAATTTTTTTAAAGGGAATTTATCAGCGTTTTTATTAATTTTAAATCTTTTTAAAGGAGAAGTAAAGTTTATTTTATTTTTAAAATGTTTTTAATTCCTTAAGCTCTTTATCAACCTTCTGTAATGATAAATAGCAAGAAATAATCATTAAACAAATATGTATTTTATAATATGGCAACTTAAAGGGAGAGTTATATATTTGCACTTATATTTATGACTCAGAAAGCCAGCTCTCTTTCTCTGACAACTTAAGAAAGATTACACATAATATTGGGATTTGGTTTCATGACGAACTTTAAACATTTGATAATGATGACAAAGTGGCATTAAATGTAATGGAATAATCAGATTTGGTTAAAAACTAAATACCCAAGAGATTGCAGATATAAATACATATGAGTAGAGATAGTAGATACTCCACTCTTTCCCCACAAACTCTGGTGAAGCAAATGTAACTGGCAAAGATAAGCAGCAACAGCGACGTTCGAACCGTTTTCAATTACCGATAACTAACCACGACGACGCCCCCATTCGAACATTCAACGCTCAACTCCCGATCGTTTCAGGGCTTCGTTCCGGGTCAACATCAGTCAGCCGGCTACGCTCCAGTTCCCCAGATGCCGCCCTACGGAGAAGCTCCGCCCTATGGAGCTGGACAGCCGCCGTATGTCGGTGGTGGCGCACCACAGCCGCAGGGATTCGGAGGATATCCACCGGTACAGCCGCAACAGCCAGTGATCACGCAACCGGGAATGGGACCCGGAATGGGTGGTCCTGGCATGCCACCGGGAATGCAGCCAGGAATGGGACAAGGCGGACCAGCGGGTGAGTAATTCAAAGAAAGATTGGAGTTGAGTCATAGTTAAATGGTGCTTTAAATATTTTAATAATAATATTCAACGAGGGATCTTGAGAACTAGTTTTGATTCAGTTATTATCAGACCTTGTCTTGACACCTTCAAGTGTTAGATAATGTATTACTAGTACTATCTTCTGTTTGATAATAAAAAAAAGACAAAAAGGTTTTATAGTTTATTACATAAAAGGCGTTAGTGGCTTTTTCAGTTCGTTTTTCAGTTGAAAATAGTTTATAGGGATTAATTATGAGAGTTTATGGTCTTCTAGAGGGTATTATGATATTATTTTTATAGGAATACAAGTCTCATCGTCTAAAGAACTTCTTTATTGAGATATTTATTGATTTTAAATGCTTCTATACAGAAATTCTTCTACAGAAATTGTCAATTTAGTAAAACAAATCTTTTACTCTGTATGTTTATTACCATTTCCGAGATACTTAAATTTAACTAAGTTTTTGTCAAGATTTTACTACTATCTGCTATTACTTATCTAGCTCTCTGCTTTAGTCCCTGGATCGTCACAAAGAAGCATCTCTGTGCGAGCCCCGTGTCATTGCCCTGCATCGCAGATAATGTCCAATCATGTAAGGTTGATGATTCCTCAAAGTGCAGGCCAACCTAAAGCCATCATCCCAGAGATAAAGACCAGATTCAGTGCTAGATCGGTGGAGAACAAAGGGTAGCATCTAACGATGAACCAAAAACCTGAACCAAAAACACAAAAGTGGGATGCAAATATTTACGCAGACAAATCTTAGAGTGTTAGAGAGTGAGAGATTTCGAGGTTCCTTCGCTGTCACCGCTGTTATCTCCGCCTTCAGCTGGATTTGTTTTTGTTTACACGTGCGTCCATCCGTCCCAAATAGGCTGAGAACCCTGTCAGGTCTTCGGCGCTTATCGGTAGGCGGCGTGTCCGCCTTAATTGAGCCAATAAAATAATACAAAAGCGGCATTTAAAACGCTGTCCATGATGGGCACAGCGTTGATTTTTCCCCGTCGTGCGAGTCCGATGCCTCAGTTAGTTCATCTCCGGGCAGCAGAGCAGGCGGTCGTGTCTATAGTGTCTATATAATGTCCACCGAAAACCGAACAAGTGGCGTCTCGAATTGCGTTTCCACGCTGGATCTGAGCGGGGAAAACCACACAGGGGATGCCACGAGGGGCGGCGGTGTGAAGAGCGGCTCCAAGGTGCTGCGCCTCATCTGGCACTCGCTCTACAGCCAGTACACTCACCTCTGCTCAAGGTCCCAGACCCTGAGGCAGCTGGTCTGCCGGGAGGCCAACAAGCCGCTGCCCAAGAAGCTGCGCCACTCGATGCGCCTGAACAAGTCGGCCAAGCGGAAGGGCTACGAGTTTTACATCAGTGATGAGGACAGGAGGTGAGACAGAGGGTTGAGGAAGATGTTATAGAAGTGTGGGGATTGTGAGGAACTGATCTGAAGAAAATATCAGTTCAGGGATATCTTAGATCTCATTAAAAACTGGTGAAAAAGAAGAAGGATATATCGTTTTATAGGTATAACCAGTCCCATGAAAGGTCAGACTGTCTTCCCTCAGAAAGGATACATAAATCCAGATAGTATTAAAGTTTATGATGTCATCATATTATAACATTAATTTCTTTATGGTTTTAAAGAGAACTTCATAGAATTTTTCAGTACATCATCCTCAAAGTAACTTTAAATAATACTCTTCCCTCCATAAGGCACATCTCCTGATTATGCAAATCATTTCAAGGTTGCCTTGCATTGTGAAATTAAAGATTTAATAGAGCTCGTAATAAAAGATATCTTCCTAGCACAGATTAGATACCAGTGTTGTCATGTTAGCATAAAAGGCAGACTTTTCTATCAGAAATTGTGGGAGGTGGTGGTGGTGGTGGTGGGGTGGCTCCATTGTCAGCCTCCAATTAGAGCGGCCGAGCAATTGTGCCGGCGACATTGACCAATTGACACACTGGCGACTAAACGAGCTGAACGAGATGCCCTTTTGTTGTGAAGACTAATTCAATTTGCACGACAAGATTAAGCCAAAGAATTTGTACAGAATTTACTATATTTAGTACACAAAAAATAGAAAATAATATTTAATATTTAAGCTGTTTCAATTGAAGAATATTAATAATGTAATAAATTCCCCATTTCAGGCGACTGGATGAGTATACCTTCCGGAATTCCGAACTGTCCGCGCGGATTGGAGTACCTTACGACTATCGACCAGCTTTTAGTTAAGCAAAAGGTCGAGCTCCTCGAGGCCTTCACCGGCTTCGAGACCAACAACAAGTTCTCGATCAAGAATGCCCTCGGCCAGAAGGTCTACTACGCGGTGGAGGACAATGACTGTTGCACCCGGAACTGTTGCGGCCCCTCGCGACCCTTTGACATGCGCGTCTTTGACAATTATCAGCAGGAGGTGATCCATATGCATCGGCCGTTGGCCTGCTCCTCCTGCCTGTTTCCCTGCTGTCTGCAGAGCATCGAGGTCTCGGCACCGCCGGGCAATGTCATCGGTACCATCGAACAGGAGTGGTCCATCTGCTCGCCCTCGTTCCGCATCTTGAATCACATCGGGGACACTGTGCTGCGCATCCAGGGTCCCTTCTGCACCTTTTCGCTCTGCGGGGATGTGGAGTTTGATGTGAGTTTGTTTTTTATGGTTGCTTTTAATGGGTTTATTCTATTAATATATTATTTTCTCTGATTTTTAGGTGGTTTCCCTTACAGGCGAAAAGGTTGGCAAGATCTCGAAGCAGTGGTCGGGTTTGGCACGTGAAATCTTCACGGATGCGGACTTCTTTGGCATTAGCTTCCCGCTGGATCTGGACGTGCGCATGAAGGCGGTTCTGCTGGGCGCCACATTCCTGATTGTAAGTACTTGGTCCTTAGGAATGAGACTGATTTACTAACTGGTATTTATCAGTTGTATTCCGTTCACTTTTATCGATTCAAGCTGTTGCGGCGACTGCAACGCAGATTACGTTGGTGCTGAGGTAACCTGATGAACCCAGCTTAGTTTGCGTAGGCTAGTCCCCCAGCTAAAGGTCCTTTCTTCCGTAAAAATGTAACCCTTCTAATTGGTATTCTTCTCTCTTCCCCACAGGATGCCATGTTCTTCGAGAAAGCAGGCAATCGTGAGACGGATCGCCCTGGAATGCTATAGAACTCGTGCGACTGGTGCTGCGACTGTTGCTTCGAGCTGGCCAATGGCTGCTTCGACTTTTAGGATCCAGATTTTCCTGCTGTAACTATCTCTCTCTATCTTCCCTGTGAACTGTCGCGTACTAGTCTTCGAAACCAAATGCTTGTTGATGGAAATGGAAACGCACTTACGGAACTCCTTTGTCATTGTTAATGGATAATCCGACAACTGGAACATAATAAACTCAGGCGTAGCCAGGATATTCATAGCTCCTACTTATAAGTTATATAGCATTTTTTGCCATCTATCAGCTTCCTTCATGAATTTACTTAAGAAGCTACATTTGACGAAGAAGCTTACCAACGAATGAACTAATGGATAATAAACCGATGTACTTTAAACCTTATTCTGAGTGTCTTATGTATAGAGAAGCATATAGCCTACGATATTTACTGTTAAGCTGGAAATTTATATACGAATACGAATACCCTTTTCGATATAACCGAAGATATTTATGTACTCTTTTTATGTATTCCCTGACGGTTAAATAAATGTGTCCAATTTGAAGTTGTTATTACGAGATGCAAGCCATGTAAACTTTAATGCTTCTGCATATCTACATTGTAAGAATCTCTTACTGAAGAGAGACGATCAATTGATCGTCAACTCATCTGGTTTTGTGGCATGGAAACCGGCTTCTTGAGAAACAAAAACAAAACAAGAACCGAAACGAGTTTGCTCTGATTAAAAATAAACACAAATTAACGCACTGCACTCGCAGCCAGTCCAGTCCAGTCCAGTTCAAAATGCAGACAATGCGAGTTCTGATCGGAGGAGTGCTTCTAAGCCTTGTTATCTGCGGTTTAGTTCTGGCAAAGGACCTGCAGGAGTGCGAAGACCTGGGACAAGGCAGTCACCTGTGTCGCGAGATCGAGAGCTTCGAGCAACTGAGTCGCTATGTCGGCGACAACTGGCGTAGCGTCAAGGTGGTGAACGAGCACACCGGCATCGAGGATGAGGAGCAGGTCAAGGAGTTTCCAAGTCTCTCCAAGCTCCTGCAGCTGGATCTTTCTGAATCCGGTGGCCTGACCATTGGCCAGCGGGGACTGCGCGACTTTGTGGCTCTGCGGGAGCTCAATATCACCCACTGTCAGTTGGAGGAGCTGCAGGAGCAGCACTTTCCCAACGCCTCCAAGTTGACAAGCCTCGATGTGAGCTACAACGACATCCAGCTAATAACTGGCGAAAAATTGAGCCGGCTGACAGAACTGGAGTATGGGAACTTCTCCAACAATCTAATTGCCGAGATTGAGCCCGATTCCTTTAAGGGCATGAAGAAGTTGCGCTTTCTGGACTTCACCACCAATGAGCAGGAGAATGTGACGCTCGGAGAGAATGAGAACCTGAGGTACCTGTCCATAAGCAACAACAACGTGCGAGATGTGAGTAGCTCTAAGAAATTGTTGGTTTTATAATTAAGAAATTTCTTTTTCAGTTCCAATGGTGCCGCCTGCGTGGCCTGCCCAAGCTGGAGGAGCTGCATCTGCACAGCAATTGGCTGGAGAACCTGGACGTGGGCATATTTTATGCATTGCCTAAGCTGCGAGTGTTGAATGTTTCCAACAACAATTTGTATGACATAAAGCGAACCATCTTCATGGCCCCCGATAAGCGAGTACCTCTGGAGTTGCTCGACTACAGCTCGAATAATGTTAAAATGCTTGAGGATTCCGTCTTCTGCGAGCTCAGAAATCTCAGGACTCTCAATTTGTGGCTCAACCAGATCAACAGAATCCATCCCAGAGCTTTTCTGGGCCTGTGCTCCCTGCAATCCCTGCAGCTGCAGGGCAACAAGATCTCATCGCTGCCCGACGAGCTCTTTGCCAATCTGACTTCCTTGGAGAGGCTGGACTTGAGCAGGAACAATATCAAAAAGTTGAGCATGGGAGTGTTTGGAGGCACAATTCTCCGCAAGCTGACCCAGCTGGATCTGAGCAACAACTATATAGCGGATCTGCATCCGCTGGCTCTCTCCTCGCTGCCTTTTCTCAGGGAACTGCGTTTGAGGAGGAACAAGCTGGTGAGGTTGGACCTGCGCATGTTTGCTCCTCTGCGACGACTGCAGATGCTGACGATCGGCGAGAATCGCTTGGAGGAGATCGAACCCGACATTCTGGACACCTTCGAGCGTCTCACTCATCTGGAGATCAACAACAACCGTCTCACCTTTTTGCCGGATCTGAAGGCATCGCAGAATTTGCAGCTGCTGCGACACATTAGCCTCGAGGGCAACCCCTGGCAGTGCCTGTGCCTGGACGAGATCACCGCCTGGCTGGACGGGAGACGTGTGAGCTATGCCCGTCCCAGCAGCGCCTACTTCAGCGGTCGTAAGCCCCTCTGTGTGGTCACGCCCATGGATATGTGCCTGAGGAAGCTGCAGGAAATAAGGGCTCAGGGCATAGTCGAGAGCTATGAGAAGATTTAAGATCTTATATTTATTATTATTAATTTATAAAGATCCAACTTTGGCCTTATCTTCGATTAAATATAGATCCTAAAACATTCATCTGTTCCTCCCCAGAGAAAGGGAGAGCAATAAATCAATATCCACTAAATGCTGGCTTGCAGTTTCTGTTGTGGGTTCCGCTCCGCCGACTGACTGACTGAGTGAGTGAGTGACTAGGGGGATGTGTCCACCCCGAGAGTCCTGGGAGCAGCCTCCGTAAATCACAGACAATTGGATGACCATGAGGGCAAAACTTTTAGCTAGCCAAAGTATTCGGCCAACTGTCGTAAAACAATAAAACGGAAGGCATTCTCGGGGAGGCAGGCGGGCGATTCGGGCGGAAAACCGAAGCAGAGATTTTCAAATACTTAACACCACTTAAGCGAACAGTTGGACAACGACAATGGCGGAGGAGGACCAGGGAGCTGGGAGCTGGGCATTGGGAATTCCTAGAGGAGAGCGACAGCAGGTGGGGATTTGATTGTTGAGCGTAATTTAGCGCAAGAATTTTTATTAAAATTTTCAATTTGTTTGCAGATCAACTTTTTTTACGTTCAGCCACAATGAATTGATTGATTGATCTGAATGGAATGAGCTGGTAAATGAGCCAAGTTTGGGCCTGAGAGAAATTCTGTGGATGTTTAGAGATATTTACTGCTTTTAAAAATATTAATTTACTATCCTGAGATCCCTTCCCCTTAATAGTATATATATCTCCGCTCAAATTACATAACTCCAGCCTTAATGAGGGCATAACTTCGCTCCTGGCTGCCAGGGAGTCCTTGCATTCAACTATTTGAATAGGCCGCAGGGTCAGAACAAGTCGAGCACAACTATGCAAGGCATTCATTCACACGGAGAGCAGGTAACAAAGGGACAATGGGCCCGGGGAGTTGGCAGCCAGGACATGTGCAGTCAATGTGCAATTACCGGTATAACAGGGCGAATTTGGGGCCGGAGGACTACAGCCAATATCCTTGCTCGACAGCGCCCATAAAAGTTTTGGGCCTTAAAGCCTCGACTCTGAGGCTGTGAAAACTCCAAGGCGACTAATTAAATTACATTTTTCGCTTCACAATTTCCCCTGCCGAGGTGAGAAGGTGAAGGGCGATGGCCTGGAAATGGAGATGTGGCCAGGAGGTCCCTCCAATTAATTTGGCAACAAACTTGGGCCGTTGTTTGCACAATTTGATAACCAAAATGGCTGGGAGTTCTTCCTGGACATGACAAACTTGTTGCTCCCCGCTCGCTCCCGGTGTTTCTCGGGGGAAATTCGCTGCTGAAAGCTGGCAGAAAACTGGCACTGAACCCTTGTCAACCTGAAATGAAGCTCCGCCGAGGTGTCAAAGACATGCCGGCCATCAATTTTGCCCAGATCGAGACCTCTGTCCACTCCTAGTGACCCCGTGACCCCATGGCGTATGCGTAATATTCCCCGTGAAATAAATTTAAATTCAAATTCATAAATATTACGCATCCGCTTCGCGGTTTCACTGTGTGTTTATTGTATTATTTTTAGTGCATTTGAAGTGGTTACACTGCAGTTTGGATTTGCATTCTGTTTGGTTAATTACGTTTACGGCTAATTGCGTTTTTGTGGCTTAAATGGCTGCAAAATCTGTTATCAACATGTACATATATTTGCCAAAACATTTTTGCTCAATTAGCAACGTTATTGTGTTGGGATTTGGTGAGCAATTGTGGCTGGGATAGCCTCGAGCTCCACTTGCTCTTCGGCTGGAAGCTCTGTGAGGCCAGCATCCTGCTGCTCGTTGAAATGCTCCTCCTCCGCCTTTAGCATCTCGGGTAGAACCATAAGGAAGGGCAGCTGGTCCGGCGCGAGCAGGGCCTCTTCAATTTTCCGGATGGTATGCATCAGCAGTTCGCGGGTCCTGTTCAGCATTCTTCGGGTTCGGCCCAATCTGCCCGATACAGCCTTGTACTCGATCTGGTAGCACTTCAAGGGGACCTTTTTTGGAAAAGGAGCTTAAATTATATATTTCAATTATATTAAAGAGACTTAAGGACCCACCCGAGAGCCATATTGGTTCATCAGTCGCACGAGGAGGGGCCGCATGTGGCTGCTGTAGTCAAAGTCGGTGCAGTAGCTGGTGTCCAGCTCGTTGTACCGCTCTAGGCACACTCCCACCTGGAGCTTCTGCTGCTCCATCCACTTGGGCACCTCGTCCAGCTGCTGCGATAGCTTCTCGGTGCAACGCACAGACTCCTGGATGCGTGCCCCCAAGACGCCCAGCTCGTCGGTGGTCTCCTTGAGGCGGCTCTTAACCGCCTCAATTTGCTGGAAGCCCCGCGAGGTCTCCACCTGGATCTCCCTCAAGTGGACATTGTCCGAGTCCGAGGGCACTTGCTCTGGACTTGGTTCTGTTGCAACGTTGCGAATTATCTTACTCTTCATCTGCAGCACACGCTGCTTCATTCTCTCCAGCTGCTGATAGGCCTCCTCCAGGTCCAACTCGGACCCCTCCTGCATGTCGTCCTGGGTTGAGGTTAGCTCTATTTCGCTCTCATTCTGGGACAATCCCGGGGCACGGCAGGACATCTTTGTATTTGATTATAGTGTTCTTTTTTTGGTTTATTTTTTATTATTATTTTTTTTTAGAGATGTATTGAAGTGAGTTTGGTTTAAGGCGCTGTGTGAGTGAGGGAAGTCACATCCACAGATTGATTATAAGTTTGACACAATGAGGAAAGCCTACTTTGAATGATTTCTTTTGTTGCTAACACATCATTGTTCAATTTAGTTAAAAATGAAGCATGCACTTCCTCGGAACATTGTTTCCAGCTTGGCATTTCGGCTTGGAGCCATTTTAATGAAAATGCCTGGCCAGCGTGCCACAAAGTATGCGATGGAGCTGCAACAATGCTGCCTGCCTCGAATTTGGCCCAAAGGCTCGGAAATTCCCTTTTGCTAATGATTTTTAATAGCCAAATTGCATGAGGATCCTGCAGGCAGGCAGGTAACAGCTGCCTTCGTCCTGGAAATGCCTCTTAAAAGCGTATTTGTGGTCGCACTCCAGCCTGAAGCACACACCTCTCCTCCGCACACACACACTGCTGCGGTCAATAAAGTATGCAAAGTGGTGGCTGCTACAGGATAAGGAGGAGCAGGAGCAGGAGGTGAAGGAGCAGGAGAATCAGGGGTTGCTGGGAGGTAATGTGGCCTTCGAAGTGACCATCCCGCCGACCTTAAAAACAAATTAGTGGTGCTTACTCAACAAGATTGAGTGGCTCGTGTATCGCTGTCATCGTCATCGTCATCGTCCTCGCGGCTGTCTGATTATCGAACAGGGGCGTGGCGGGAAAAGGGGCGGAATAAGGACTACATTTACTTAAGAGGGGCGCCAGGATTAATTACTGCGGTAGGTTAGTATGTTAATCAAGGTTGCGGCCTCAAGTATGTCCTTCATGTTTATAGTTTACATGTTTCTTAATTAAAGAGAAAACATTAAGCAGGATGTAAAGTAAAGTAAAGGATATGAAAAGATTCAGGTCAAGCTCTCAAGTATCCTTTTTCCATAATTTTTTCACGACCTTGTTTCATATTGATTACGCATTTTTCTCTGCAAAGCACAAAAAGATAGACACAAAATCCGCACTTAATTAATTTCCATCCTCTGTGGTCGTTGCTCCTGTGATCCTGTGACCATATCCTGAGTCCAGCATTCAGCATGCATCTATTTATAGGTCGCCTATATTAACTGATGAATATTTATGGGATTTCTAGGACCAAAAAGAGCACGAGAAGTATGAGCAGGATGAGCAGCATCCTCTGACCATTCCCGATGACGCGGCAAATCAACAGTCGAGCATAATTTTTGTTAATAAAAGCGTGTAATAATTTGCCGCCAGGCGAACACATGTAACACTCCGGGGGGGGAGGGAAATCGGCAAGCGGGAAGCCGGCATGTGTGTTGCAAATGAAATTATGTAAATGTGACAGCAACAACCCAACACAACAGAGATGTATCTGCAACTGAATTTTGTATCTTTTTCCGGGGCGGAGCGGGGTGGCGATGGCAGCAGCGGTTGACCCCCGAATACAATGCTAATGCGATGCGGCAGCAGGGGGGATTTGTCGGGGGGGAATGCGGTCTGCGTTCTCTGCCAAAACATGGCTTAATGTTGATTAGATGCATTAAACATGCAAAAGCCCAAAGCCCGCATGCCACCAGACGTTGCTGTTATTTTTCGGGGGGCAAACAATAAACGGCAGCATAAAATAGATATGTATGTGCATTGCATATTTACAGTCATACAGAGAGAGAGAAAAGTAAACTAAATGATTAAGATGGGTAAAAATATATAGTGAAATATATATTTTATGCTTAAACTTAGTTTTTGTTAGCAGCGACATATATCAGTTAGTGAGAAAATGAGAATATTCTCTAGACTCGAGATCAAGTCGGATTTAAATTAAAACAAAACAAAGGCTCGACTTTTCTGTTTTATGAATAAACACTTTACAATTTTATGTCTTTTTACTTTAAGTCACATTTAAGTTATTTTATAATATTAAATTATTGAAAATTTCCCCATTTTTTGCAGTGCTTATGTGCGTTTTAGGAGGGAAATGAAATTAGCGCAGCGTTTTAACTTTTGCGCGGCAATTGAATAACTTTAATTGGTAATAAAGCTGAACCCACACACACACACACAACACACACACTGAGGGCCATGGAGCCGGAAATTGCGAAATTACAGCTGGGAAAGCCAATCACCAGCAGAGCCAAAGTATCAAAGGGGAAAACTATCCGCAGCGTCCCGCCTCAGCCCGCTTACCCCGCTCCTCCTGGCTCTTCCTTTTTGGCCGCAAGCTGTTTACGATCCTGCCAACTTTAATAGTAAATAACAACAATAACAAGCGCCGCAGGAGCAGCTGCGAACGAAGCTCCGCAAAAGTTTACAAAAAAAAGAGAGAGAAAGAGAAAAGAAAAACGAAAATCAGAAAAAAGCGATGGGAAAACCCAGAGAAAAGAAAAAGTTGGAAAACACTTTACTTTGATGACCGTCCAAGTCTTTTGCTCTCGACGCTGTCGCCATGGTTGCCATTCAAATGGCTCGCTTAATTTTACCCTCACCGTGGGGATTGTGGCAACTTTTTAATGACTCCTGTCCGAGGAGGACACATTGTTCACTCCGGTTCCAGGTTGTCCGATTTCATTTCATCTCCGAAAAAGGGGGAATTTATTGGCGACAAGTGTGAGTGCTGCCGCGGCATTGCCACTTCCCGCGAAGTCCTTGTGTTGCGGCCATTACAAAGGACAGGCGGTGGGCCTCGAGGAATTTCTTATATTGCCTTATTGAGTGGGAATCTGTGGCTACCCGAAGTTCTCACAAATAAATCAAGGAAAAGTAATAATTTCGAGGAACTGCAGGGATTGATTTTAAGCAGAAATTCATGGAGTTACGAGAGATGCAATATTTTTTGGGAAATGTTATTATAAAGTTGCTTCTTACTTATTTTCTTACTATAGTTATTTTTTTATAAATCTTTATACTGCCTCATATTATTATTTTTATAATAATTATATTGTAAAAATTATCAAAATCATTTTCTTTTAAGGGCAACCTCTAGTCACTTAACTCGAAAAAGGTCTGCCTTCATTTTACAGCCGATAGCTAGGCCAAATCATTATTGATTTCCCGATTGGGGCGCTGGGGCAGACTTATCTGGAAAAAGGGTGAGCTGCGAGTGCCACTTGGGGCGCTTTGACAAAAACTTTCTTTTGTACATATTATTTATGCCCTGCTCCCGGAGGCTGTGCAAAAGGTTCCCCTCAAGAGGTCCCCTCCAATACAAGTTGTTCCTGTCACGGTTGTTATTGCTCCCTTATTTGTATTGGCTTTGGACTCGGTCGTTGTTACATTTTTTAATTTATGTAGCAGCTGTTGCTCCGTCGCAAATGTCAAATGCATTTCGAGGGGAAGTCGGCAGGACCCGGCAACTCATAATGTGTTAAGTTTTCGCCCGACGAGTGAGTGAGTGAGTGGCTCGTGCTCGAGTTGTTGGCAAACAGTTTGGCTCCTTCCCTTGGCCGAAAAGTCCTTTTTCGACGCCGCCGTCGCCGTCGCGTCCCAAACTTCCAGATTCAAGTGGCCCCGGAAAGTTTGCGCCAAAAGAGGCCAGCAAACTAATTATTTAGTTTCGCTTCGCTCCGCTTTCGCAAGCAAACGCGGCAAATGCCAAACGTCAGCCAAATATCAATAAAAACTCCAATCGAGATCTATTTCAATTAACTTGTTAAAAACTTTTTAATTAACGGCACTGCAGAGCGCGCAGCCCCTGAAGTTAGTTTCCTTTTTTTTTCATTCGCCATTTTCGCATGAATTTATGGCTGCGCCTAATTGGGCAACAATAAAGTAAGGGAAAAGTGAGAGAAATGACAAAACAATTCAAGAGTGTCTCGACCATTAAATACCTAAGCAACTGGGGACCATACAATCCTTCTTTTATTTATTTTTACAACGAACAACATTTCTTTTCACAATTTAAAATTAATAAACATATTTCAAAGAATATGTAACAAAAGGTAAATTAAATAAAAGAATAATTTAACCAAGAGTTCATATCCATCTTGGTACCCTTTACCATTCCAACATTCCCCCATAAAGAGAACGAAAGAAAGGACGAGTCCTGTGATATGTAAATGTTTATAAATCAAGTCGCACGGTTGTCTGTGACAAGTGGTCGGTCGACTGTTCGGACACTTGAAATAAATAAATAAACAAACGAGCCTGCGACCTGTGTCCTGGTTAGTTCAACATTCCGATTCTCCCCCCTTTTATTCCGAACCCTCATCAAAATAGTCCGCTGGCTTATATACATTTTTTGTTTTGTTTCCTTTCGCTTTCCCCGCCTGACACCTTGTGATTTAAAAGCCGCAACATATGAGCAGGGCGAGTCTTGGAGCCAGGACCTGGTGATTTATGCGCAGCCAACTGATTTACTGCCGCACAGGCTATTAGGAGGTCAAAGGAGCCGAGGATCCCGCTCCCGAGCGAGCTGTCGACAATTACATTGTCTAGACCAGGACGACTGTCAAAACGCGCTGCCCGATGGCCAGTCAATGCCGCCAACTTGCTCCCAACTTGATTATAGAAATGACAAAAGCAGCAGAGCATTAGCAGCAAGACGACAACGACGACGAGAGCCAAAGTAAATTCCAGTTTTTTAGTCACTTGATAAATTGTGCCACCAGACGGGGAGAGCTATTAATAAGATAAATGAGCGGCAATAAGTGGCGCTGGCACTTCGATTTCATTCCCTGCTCACTTGGCTGCTTCCGCTGCACAACGCGGCGTATGCGTAATTACCATTTCATATGCATTAAGCGGAGCTTCCATCAGGCGGATGGTTCAAGGAATGACGAATAAGCTGCACTGTCAATAAATATATGAATTAAAATATACATCAATTATCGTTTTTGGTTTCATAGATTAAATTATTATACAATATATAGTCCAAAAATGGCTTTAAAATACAATAAATATTAATTATTACCTAATTTTAAAGAGTTATATTGATATATAAAACGAAAATGATTATAATGATTTATTAAACCTCAAATGGATATTTAAATAATTATATTAATGTGCTTTAATGTATATTAATTTATATTTATATTATATTTATATGTATTTTAATTTATAAATATATATTGCTTCAATTTATTTTTTTATTGTTAAGAGTCCACAGATAAGATAAGAATTTTAAAGACAAATTTATGTCTTAGGAAATTTAATATAAATTAGTTATATGTATCTTTCTTTTATATCAAAAAATATTTCAACTAAACAAAAACACTTTTAAATAAATATAAATAATTATATTTGTTATAATACCCTTCCTTCCCCCCAGTGTAAGCGAAAGATGAACCGAAATAGGGGAAAAACAGAGCAGGAACGGGAGTAAAAAAAAGTGAGGGGAAATCGGAAAATGGAGCAGGAGCGCAGGAGTCCCGTTGTCATTAAGCGCATTTGAAAAATCATCAACAATACAAACGCGGAGCGTTGACAATGTTGCCAGCTTGGACTTGCCGCTTGGCTAGCGGATAAAAAATGTAGCAATAAATTGAAATACGATCAATAATAATTATGATTGGGAGAGATTGAGAGCCCAGACAGGCAGAGGCAGGCATTGCTCAAAGTGAATACGCCGAATAATTGCGTTTCCATGCAATTGCTCAATTCCACAAGGAGCCGCCGCCGCTGCCGCCTATCGGACACAATGGCCCGATTATCGATAAGTGAAATGGGGCTGCAGGAATAATCATTAAAGAATAAAAGGATATCACACTCAAGTCGTCAGGATGAGCGGCGCTTCGCTACTCTCCTCGGGCGGATTTCAAAAGGCTATTATTGAAATTACTTTTGGTGTGAAATTAAAAAACCTTTTACGGCAATAATAAGTATATATGTGAGGAGTACTTTTAAATGTACGTAAATATATTTATTTTCTAGCCTGGTAAAGGAATTATTTTGGATGTTTTGTGTTTTACTTAAAATTAACTTCCTTTGGCTTAAGAAATAAATTATTAAAAAGTCTTTTTTATTAAGAAAATTAAATTAAAAGTACATTTCCTTGATGTTTTCTTTTTAATTTGTTTATTTTAAACGTTGTTTTATTGTTTAATGAATAAATATTGTCGGAAATGAATAAATACTCTGCAAAGAATATAAAAATGCTAAACAAATGCTTAAAAAAACCTTTAAATTCTATTAAATCCCATTTAATCTAAGTTTAGTCAACAATTATTAACTTTAAAGCACCATGCTACATTATTCCCTTAACCTATTGTAATTTCCCGCAGAGTTGCGACCGCAAATTCCCCTCGAAGTTCCCATTATATTTCCCCTGCCTCGACAATTGTTGTGGCTGCGCTTAAAAATACATTAGTTCGACTGAACAGCGTCCAAGTTCAGTTCAAGGGACATTTCCGAAGATGCCAAGGTCCTGGGAGTGGGATTTCCCCCGCCCGATGTCCAGGAAAGTGAAAGATATCCGAGCCGAGTGACCGCAAATTTCTCTGGCCGGCTGTCCAGTTCGTCACAATGGAAATCCAATTTAATTTTACTGATTCTGCACTTTGCACAAATCGAAGTGCCCTGACCAAAATCTCATCGTTAAAGATGCGGTCGAGCCAGAAACCGCAGGCTCCGCCGCAAAGGGGGCTGCATTTGGCAAGGGGGGCTCCGGAGGTTAAAGTGCCTCCCCAGATGGCCAGACATGCATATAAAGCCGGCTGTGGGTATAGTATCAGGCCAGGGCACATCTAATTATTGTTTACCGTGCTTAAACGCCGGGAAAATTGAATTGGAATCAACAAAAAAATGCGACGAAAATCGAATTTGCGTCCGGAACTTGAGTTTCCTTTCGTGGCTACAGAGACAGAGCTGAGAGGACAGCTCGGCAAGGGACAGGACAGGAAAGAACAGGACTCGGAGGACTCGAAGCCAGCAGCCGGGATAGGGCAACAAACAAATCCTCAAAGATTTTAGCTTAGCCCCGAGGCAATAAGCAGCAAGAGAAGCGTAAAGAAAAGACATGGCAAAGACACAGGTAAAGGAGATTGATGCAGTGACAAAAAAAAATATATTAATAAAAGAAAATGTATAGTAAATATATAAAATAAAACAGAGCTTTTGATTGTGTAATCTATAAAATCCTAGCTAAGATACTAAATAATTGTAAGTCCTATAAATCTTTATATATATTAATATTTCCATCAGAAATTGCTCCGAAAGTAGTTTCTCTCATGCCAATTTTAGCTATTTTCTATTTGCCTTAAATGTAACAATTTCTTTCAGTGCAACTAGAAGTTAAGAGGGCGGACAGCAGGTCGCTTCGGGTCTGGCAAGGTTAGGCCGGTTCACTAGCCGTCAAGTCAATGTGGATTTGACATTTGATTTCAGACATTTGCCCGGCCCGAAACCTTTCACTTCCTCCGCTTTTCTCGACTCCAACTCGGAGTCCTGCTCCTGTGGCGGTTCCATTTTGGGCTGGGAAATGCAACTGACCAAAACCAAAGTCATCCAATTAGAAGAAAACACCGAATAGGGGAACGCAGGCCCAAACAGCTGTCAGTTCGTCGAGCGCACACATTTGCATTTCAAAATGCAAATTAAATTTCTCTCTCTCGCCAGGAATAAAAAAATTGAAGCTCAGGTCCTCGTCCTCGCACATCCTGTTGGCTGATGGCTCAGATTTGTGTGCGTGGGTTTTTTTTTTGGGGAGGGGAAGGGAAAGGTGAAAGGACCCTGAAAGGCCTAGCAAATATTTACCTTATTAACAACGCGGACAGCCGCGAGCGGAGACAGACATCGAGTGGTCATGCCAACGCCAACGCCTCACGCAATTTATTCCTGGAAATTTATAGGCACTGCGCGAAATTCAAGAGTTTTTTATAACATATCTTGTATAAAATAGCAAGGTAATAAAGTGAGTTTAAAACTATAAACTATAATAAAGATTTAAGGATTTCCTTCAACTTTTACTCCATAAATGTTCTCCTCTAGATTTCTTCTTTACTTTGTTTTAATATTTATTCTGCGTGCACCTTTCCCCTCTGTTCATTTTTCACCTGGCGCCCGAAAGTATGCTAGGAACTGGCGGGCGAGCGGGAACTTATGCTAATGCCGCCCCCCGCCGCCGCTGGGTGTTAATTCAAATGACATTATTTAATGCCCAGCACACGCAACGCGGAGTGAAAAACAAACTTGCAAGCCAAAAAGCGAAGCCAGAGCAAGTCGGATGTGTGAAAAGAAAGTGACTTTAATTAAACGTGTGTGTTAAGTGGCCTCACTGGCTTCGGCTTGCATAATTCAATCGAGCGCCACGAATTTCTACAATTGCGCAATGCCAAAGCTTTTCATTCAGCTGAGTCACGTTTTTCCCCAGCGACAGCGACAGCGACAGCGAAACTATTCCCCAATTTAATGACTCTGTGCCATATGATATGACAATTAAATGGCCATCAAAGGAGGCCCTACTCCATCGTGAATCCCTCTGAAGCTCTGGCCGTGCAATAGGATAATCGAAAAATGCTCGTGTACCATGTAATTTTACACGGCCAGGCCAAAAATTTGCATATTTATTAAATTTTCTGATTGAATTTGATAAGGGAAAGGGGGCAGGGAGTTGGGCAAGGAAACCTTCGAGCTGATTTATTGATTGGAAATGGATGGGCAAAGTCTCGGCTGCCTTTTCGCCGAAAACTTGCGGTTTCATTAGCGAACACAGACGTTTGCATTGATTTTCGTGACTAAATTGGTTGTTAAAGCGAAAACATTAAATTAGTCAGCGAGTTGGCAGCCGGAAGACTGGAATTCCATTCCGCAAGTTTCGCTGTCACATAGTAAATGTCAAATTCGCGACTCTACGCCGGCGTGTGTGTGCGTCATAAAAAGGGAAAATGGGGGTTGCCTGAACCTAAAATATGGAGAAAGAGGGCGGAGGGAATTCGCGCCACCGAAATAGAGGCAACTTTTACGGCCAGACAGGAGATGAAAGATACAAATTAAACTTTTGCCAGCCAAGCGGAAAGCGACAGCCGTCGGGGCGGGAGTATCCTGTATCTATGCGTGCCAATCAAATGCTAGTTATTGTAGTTTTATAAACATTAACTCACAGGGGAAGTTCATTCTGGCTTAGGTTTGACTACAGGATTTAAGTTAAGCGCAAAGTTAAAGCTTAGGGAAAGATTAAAGGTGATTAAAGCTGAAGCATACTATGTTTGTATGTTTTTCGGGTAGTTTTTTATAGGGAATTAAAGGAGGTTCAGTTCTAGATTTAATAAAGATTTATATTTTAACAATTTTAGCAAAGAAGAATTAATGAGCAAATCTTATTTATTTGTATGCCTGGAAATTTTTTAATATATTATTTTAGGTCTACAATTTAATCTTCTAAATAATCTATCTTTTTAAAGAGTTACACATTAAAGTTTACTACTGATTTTGCTCTTTAATAATTAAATTATTTTAACGTTTTAAAGTAAGCAACCAGAAATAAAATTGAAATAATCAACACACACATTATTATTAAAGACATCCCTTCATTTCCTCATAATAACACTTAAAATTTCCCCCAGAGATAAACTTAGTGTAGAAGCCAGTACGTGTGATTTTCGAATCAAATTGGAGTGACGTTGATTTGGCCAAAACCCCCGACTCCCCCCCTTCTATGGGCCATAATTCCTCATCATCGTGTTAGGCAAGTCGACACTTCAATTTGACAGTTTTATGAGCGTAAATGGTATTTTGTTAATGTAGTTGTCGCTTGTGGGCCACGCCCACATTTCAATGCCTTAAAGTGTCAATTACCAAGACGAAGCATCAGCCAATAACCCGTGTGTGCGTGTGTGTGCGTGTATGCGAGTTTGCGAGGGTAAGAGAGTGTGTTAGCGGCATAAATAAATTATAAATTGCTTTGGGGCAACAACAAGAGCAATTGGTCTATTTACTCCGATTGCCGATTGCCCGATTGTTGTTTTTCTATTTGTTGTCGATGTTTGTCGATGATTGTGTATGCTTCCCATTTCTGTTGTTATTGTTGTTGTTGTGCTCTCTGGGTCCATCCCCCTTCTGCCTAACAGCCGCCGTCCACCTCCCCCTCCCTGGCCTGCGTCGTCCGTTATCGTCAGTGAAAGAAAGAGAAAGTGCCTGGAGCCAGTTTTTTTTCGGTATTTTTTCTTCTCTTATTTTGTGTTTTTTTTTGTTGTTTGAATTGTTTTCGATGTGTTGCCGATGCTGCAGGGGCAGGCAGCTGAGATGTGTGCCAAGGGGAAGGGGGGGGTGGCGGGGCTGCGGCCGAGAGGGGCAAAGAATGTCAATTTCTGGCCATAATGTGCCTCAGACTTTTGCTTTTCTTTGAAGCTGTAAAACAAGACTCTTTCCAACACAAACACACACAAGCACGCGCTCACCTACATCGGCAGCTTTCCCTTCCTGTGCGAGAGCGGCATTGCGCTCTCAGTTGGATGCACTGAGAAAAATTAATTTTAGTTATAAAGCCTTTCAGGGTTTCAAATTTGTTGTCGAAAGAAGTTGAAGGAGTCATTTCCGACCCTATAAATTATATATATTCTTCTGGACCTGGACAAGTTCGGAAGAAAAAATATTTTAATAAATTTTTTAAATTAATTTAATTTAACATTTTCACAACTTGACAAAAATGTTAATTTTCTAAAACTTTAAATTCAGTAAGCAGATTTTTAAGCCCAATAAAGACTAGCAAATAAAATCTTTCCGATTTGAAATTGTTGCTTTTTTAACTTAGTTATTGGGTTTTTTCTCTCTGTGTGTCACCACCTGTCAGCTTCGAATAGGCCTTGTCGGACATTGGCTATTGGCTGTTGGCCCTGGCTGGAAAAGAAATAGAAGCCGCTAACCTGAAAGTAAAAATAGGCATAAACAGCTCATTAGATACCAATTTTAATGAGCAGCGCGGCGGACGACAACTTTTTCTTTCTCTGTCTCCGAGTCTCCGAGTCTCGGACTCAGTTTCAGATTCCGATTCCGATTCCGTTTTGGGTAGAACCAGCTTCATATGCATATCGGA
>VNJS01015573.1:0-16051 GCA_008042575.1 Drosophila watanabei
TCCAACTGAATTTTTGAATTCTTTGGAATTTCCTGGATTACCACCTCATAATTTACAATTGAAAGTTGGTGTTACTATAATAATGTTGCGTAATATCAATCAGCCGCGTTTATGTAACGGAACCAGACTCGCAGTTAAAAAGTTAATGGCAAATGTGATCGAAGCAACTATTTTAACTGGCAAATTCAAAGGTGAAGATGTATTGATACCACGAATTCCAATGAAATCATCTGATATGCCCTTCGAGTTTAAGCGTTTCCAATATCCAGTGCGCCTCGCGTTTGCTGTTACTATCAATAAGGCACAAGGCCAGTCGTTGGGAATTTGTGGTGTGAATTTAGAGTATCCAGTGTTTTCACATGGACAACTTTATGTTGTATGTTCACGTGTTGGAAAACCATCTGTTCTCTATGTATTCGCTAATACAAATACAAAAACAAAGAACGTTGTGTACCATAAAGCACTTCAATAAAATTGTGTTTTTCAATTTACTTTAAAAAATCAGGGTTTTTCATTTTTCGCTTTTGTTTCAATTTTATTTCCTTAATGCACTACGAAGTGTGCACAGGGCGTGCTAGTAATAATATATAATAAAAAGCCTGCCCTTCGCCCCCTTACCAACATTACTAAAGCAAAAGCTAAAGTGAAAACATCACCACCGCCTCAAGGAGCTTGTCACAAACGAGCTGCATTATCATTAAAAAATAAATTGATTTTAGAATCACTTGGATTTAATATTAAATAAAGTTTTCAAATGAATGCAATTTTTCATGTTCAAGAAAATCCTATCAGTGATGATAGTATCATTAAAAAGGAGTACCATACTTATCATCCATATCAGCAAAACTTCAAAACAAATGATGAAGTCAGAATCACTGTACATAACTCTGACATCAATTTGTTGCCATGTGAAAGTTTTCTCCACTTTAAAGGCACACTTAGCAAGATTATTAAAAAAAATACAGGAGCAAGCAGTACAAACGGTGTTGATGGGCTGCTTAAAAATAGTTGCATGGCCTATTTTTTGGATGAAATAAGATATGAGATAAATGGAACTGAGCTTGATAGGACACGGCTCACTGGTATTACATCAACCCTCAAGAACTTTTTATATATTGGACAACAAGAGGGACATCTTTATCGCAATGCTGGATGGGGCGGAGGAGAGGATATTCTCTGATAGATCTGGTGGACATTTCTCCTTTTCTGTGCCACTTCGAATGCTTTTGGGCTTCGCTGAGGATTATCGGAAAGTTATATTAAATTGTAAACATGAACTCGTTCTCTTACTAGTTAAGAATACTAATGATATGTACTTTAAAACTGTTGATGGAAAAACACATAATATTGCTATACACAGTATTAGTTGGAAAGTGCCCCATATTGTTCCACGCAATAGTGCAAAAATTAAAATGTATAATATAGTGAAAAGTGGTGCTAGTCTTCCACTTTCATTTCGCAGCTGGGATTGTTATTAAATCCTACACCAGAACAGGGAACTCATCATGTGTGGAATGTCAATCTGGCAGCAAATAGAGAGCGACCACGGTTTGCTATAATTGCATTTACATTAAATGGAGAACATTAAATGGAGAACAATTTTAGAAACGTTAAAGTGCATTTAAATTCTGATGTCTATCCCTATGAGGATTTGAATATTAAATACAATGAAAATAGTTTCGCTGTACTATACGATATGTATGCAAGAGAGCTACTTCAATAGAGAGTCCAGTCCACTTCTATCAACCCATTGTTATTGTCGATTTCTCATATCAAATCTTATGAAATCAGGACCCATTGATATTAAAATTTCAACCGAACTAACTACAGCAAGTGAAATTATACAAAGGTATATTTCCTTCTCATTCATGATCGTCTTGTTAAATACACAGCATTAACTGGCTTGGTTCAACGTATTGTCTAACAAGTTGCATAACATTTTCTTCAATTAATATAAAATGTTTGGAGCTAATGGAATGAAAATCACATCCAATATTGAAGTTATTCAACTTTCAATGAAAATAAACAATTTCTTGAAAATGTACAAGAATCAAATTTTCCCCGAACACGCACAATATCTGGAAGAATCATTAAAATATTTCAGTAAAAGGATGGGCGATTTTCCACTGGTATCTAATGTACATGGTCATCATTTTACTTCTTGTTGCTGGGCTCAAAATGAAGTAAATCAAGGAGTTGATACATGTGCATGCCAATTCTTTACTGTACGCTCAAACAAATGTCTTAAGATTATTAAAATGTATATTAATCAAGAACATCGCTTTTAATCATTGTATTTGAAAAAAAAATAATAATATGAAAAAATAAAGTATATACTTAAACAAACTAAAAACAATTATTTTCATTGGGAACTTGGAAACGGGTTTTCTTTTCAGATATTTGTTGTTGTTTTTTAGGTAAAGGCTTGTAGGTAAGGTATGGAAATTATTCTGCAATTAAGGGGTGTAAACCTTCCCATCCCTTTTCCCTCAAATGACATGCATTTTATTGCGTGCATCATTTGAGGGAAAAAGGGAGAGACGTCGCGCCAGTTAATTGAAAAAATAAAAAAAAATATGTTTGACTCTTAAGTGGAGGGGGATTTGGCGCCTGCCTTCTTTCACGTTTCTTTTCATCGTTTCGAAATGACTTTTGAGAACGGGTGGGTGAAACGAACCTTCTTGGGAACTCTTCAATTAGCCAATTTCGTTGACCTGCTGACATTTTCATCCCTCTCCTTTTCCTTAGCATTGGTTGGTGACAAGTTTCTGCAGGTACACGCAGGTGGTATCTGACCTTTTCATCCTTCATCCCTTTTGGGCGTGTGACTAGATCGTGGGAAAAATTATTGGAGGCGGATCGAACGCGTTGCGATATCGCTTCCTCGCGATTGCACTCGTAGCCGTCTCGAGTGCGTCTTCGTGGCGGAAGCGCTTCACATACGTTTTTCACGTGCATTTACACCATTCAATCACTGACCCTAATTCAATTTTATTACCCTACCCTTTTAAGAGGGTGACCCCCATTACTGATTAAAGATCAAATCTGGCCCGCTTCTGGGGTTTCCCCCCTACTATTCTTTCCAACAGCAATCATTAGGCATTTAAGTTGCATACTGGGGAGGGACACGTGAAAATGTCATCAGTTTGCACTTGGAGCTGTTGAGATTTAACAGGTTAGAAGGTTAAGATCCGATTGTAAGTCCAACTTGCCAGAGCTGTCCTTATACTGGCATAGTTTAACATCGTCAGCGTACATAAGCACACGAGAGTTGGTTAAAACTAGCGGAAGGTCATTGATGAACAATGTAAATAGCAGTGGGCCAAGATGGCTACCTTGTGGGACGCCAGATGTGACATTGAGGAATTTGGAGAGAGCATTTCTAAACAGAACCTTTTGAGTTCTGTAAGATAAAAAACTCAAAATCCATTTAAGTAGATCAACAGGAAACCCAATTAAGTCGAGTTTCCTTACAAGAAGAAATTGGTTAAACGAGTCAAAGGCTTTACTAAAGTTCATGTAAATCACATCGGTTTGAAGGTTGCGTTGGAAACCTCTAATAACAAATGAGGTAAGTTCCAGCAGGTTAGTAGTAGTTGGTCTCCGCCTCATAAATCCATGCTGACATGAGGAACTGACGGATCTGCACAAGTGCTGCAAGTGAGGAGTTATTACATTCGGAATAGCCGATAACTTTGAGATGCCCCTATAGTTACAGGCATCCGTTTTGCTACCTTTTTGTGAAGAGGAATAATAAAGGATTCCTTCCAAATAAGGGGAAATTCGGAGGTTTCTAAAGATAAGATAAACAATTTTAGAAGGGGGTTGCACAGATCTTCCGCGCAATACCTGAGCACGCAGCCCGGTATTCCATCGGGACCCGGTGAATATACTGGCTTAACGCGTTGAAGATCCAGACTTAGGGAGCTTTCGTTTAAGATAGGACTAAAGATTAAGTTTGAACAGGGCATAGAGTAAGCATATGTCTGGTTTAAATTGGTTGACGGAGAATAGGTAGTTTTAAAAAGCACAGCAAATAGATCGGCAATAGCCTGATCTGAGTTTGCTGTAGAGTTATTAAATGAAAGCTAGGAAGGATATAAATTTGGTATACGCTTAGTGTTTACAAAATTATAAAACTGTTTCGGGTCCTGCGCAAACTGAACCCTACAATGAGTCAGTTAATTTTTATAAAACTGTGCGTTAAGCACGGTAAATTTAGACCGAGCACTTATATAATTAGATAGAACCGTATGAGAGCCAGACAGTTTATATTTATTAAAAGCCTAGAATTAACATTTTTTAGGCGTGTCAGCTCCTTACTAAACCAAGGTGGTTTACTAGAGACCAATAAGTCACCGAAACACAAGATAAAAAAAGGAGTTCATAGCACTGTAAAAAATGTCCACGGCATCTGCCATGTCAGTTTACATGTACAAATTTGACCAATTAAATTCCGCTATTAAAGTGTAAAGCTTTTGAAAGTCAGCTTTACGAAAAAGCGAACTTTATCGGCTAATTGATTAGACTTATCCTTTACAACAGTGCCCGTATCGATAGTCACATCGAAAGTAGGATGGTAAAGATCTTCAGGCAGTGTCTGTGGAGACACTCTATTTAAGTTTACACCTACAGGATCAGAGACAAAGCAGAGATATAGTAGGCAGTTTAAAGAATTAAAGACATGGTTAACTTTAGACAAAGATAAGTCAAGCAAGCCATCTATAAGGTCATGCTGACCCGCTGTCTGAAGGACATTTGACACACCATCGTATGACCAACGCGCTCCAGCAATATTGAAGTCCCCTAAAGTCACTAGTTGGTCTCTATCTGAAAGTCTATCGGAAACGGCCTAAACTGCCGAAAGGTGTTTCCAATAGATACACTCTTCAGCAGATGGAGGGACATAAGAACATGTAATATATATAAAACTAAATGGAACAGATAGTTTTAAACAAATGAAGTCACAGTAGGTCAAATTGTCGAGAACTACCAGCTCAGAGATAAGGGAAGAGTCAACAGTAATTAAGACTCCACCTCCTCGCTGGGAAAGACGGTCCTATCTATAAATTGTGTACTTACCTGCTTTAAGCTTTTCCACCTTTACATTTTCGGCTTGTGTTTGCGATGTATACAGGACAGTACATCTTCAGATGCGAGATCAGGGGCAAGCAGCGAAACAAATATAGTTTTCGATGGTGGAACAGCAGTGAGGGTCTTTGGTAAAGCCAATTTTAAAACCGCTTCTGGTCTGGCGCCTGAAGGCTTTTATTTTCTTCTCAACCTTACGACAAGAATAATGTAAACCGTATTTAGCGTTACATACATCCGCGACACGGGCCGAAGCCTCCGCGCATTTAGCGTGCACGACCGCATCACAAAGCCAGCACAAGGGTCTATTTCCAAAATTACTTTTCGGCAATCTTTAATATCACAGACAAGACGACATTTTACAAACCAATGACCACTGTGCGGGAGAATGAATCCGTAAATACGGTGAGCAGAAGAGTTAAAAGGAGAGAGTAACTGTGAAGGCAAGAGAGCGGGATAGCTTGGATACACTTAACTGCAGCTAAAGCAACGGAACTTAAGCGGGGATAAACGGAATAGGCACAAAAGAAAAGCAAGAAAACCGTCTTAGCACAAAACTAAAAGTGATTATTAATACAATTAATTTACACAGAAAGAGCAAGGTAAATGATTTTTATTTATACGAGTGAACAAATTAAAGAAAACCCCGGTGGTTTAAAATGCAAAGAAAATACAAATCCGAAGCGCAAAACAAAAGCACGACCGTTTGCTGTAAAGTGAAAAGACGAAATGCTATTGTCGTAATTATTATCCCGACTTAACATTCTCCCGGCCGTTTAACGGGTGTTCAATCGTCGCTGATGTCTAACGCAAAACTCCGTGGGGTAGGTTCGGGTGTTGGCTACTCACTTGTTGTCCGGGGCTTGGAACTTCGTCGTCGTGGTTACAAATTGCTGCGTCGTTGTCTTATACCAACTGCAATGATCAGTATAATTGATACTGCTAGGGCCACGTAGGCCGCTATTTGATGATGCTGTACAGCGCTGACTTCATTCTACCATTTTGCATCCTTCAGTTTGGCCAGCTGCTGTTGTAGGCTACCTTGGTTGTAGCTTCTTTAACTGGTTTTGATGTCTCTTCTACGTTGATCTGGGTGATGTTGCCAAAACGGACATATGCTGATTTTGTCTTACTGAACTGAGGGCTCTGTGCTAGCACTGATTTTTAAGTTGCGCGCTGTGCAACCTAAAGGGGGGGATAACAAGCCCGTTCCATCAATGTGTACTGTAGACGGAATTCCCTTGCACACAGGTTGAAGTTCGATTGGACTTTGGGTTGCAAACATTCACCTGTTTCGTTTATGTGTTGCTGACTATATTAGATCGGATTTCGGTTGAACCATCTCACATATTGTTTCAGTCTTGTTATTGAATAACTGAAATTCACATCGATTGTCCACGCTAAACGTAGCCTGATGATTGATGCATATGTGCTCATCATTTGGTAGTTGTAGACATTGCTCAAACTTGTCCTTAGTTAGTCCCATGAACTGATCTGTATGGGTATTGACTATTATGATCTCTGTTTTAAGCTTAAATTCATGCCAGTTTCCTTCCTTCCATACTGGGATGGGGATGATGCTAAATACTTATTTCTGTGCCGTGGACACTAACGGTACTGTTATTTTGAAGACAACATGGTCCGTAGCGGTTGTTTCCTCGGCATGCATGATTCTATACAGTTGTATAACATCCTTTGCTGATACTGGCAGCTGTTGATCCGGCGGGATATACTCCCTAATCTGATCGAGTTGATCCCTCAGCAGTTTAGGAGACACTAGTATGGGGCTTATTGTTCGATGACGAATGTCGGTAAGTACGTTGGCTATCTCAGTTTGCATCTGTTGCATTCCAGTTGCCAGTAGAGTTGACTGGGCTGTTAAGACCATGAATGCTGGTTGCAAATAATCGCCTTTATATTTTCCTCGTTCTTTGTTGAGGGCATCTATTTGTCGCTCTTTAGATCGGATGCGATTTTTAGTGGCTGAACTGCCTTTCCTGACTACACTGATAGTGAAATCCAGAATTGAAGTTTGATTTTTCAATAGCATCATCAATATGTCCTCGTTGGATTTGACATTATTTATGACCTTGGACATATCTTCAACGTATTTAAAATCAAGTACGCTAAACAATGAATTCGCCACGTTACCGATATTCAGTGGTGATCTGTGCTGCCGTGATTGGTTAATCAGCTCATTTCCGGATTGTAACTCGGTGCTTAAATGTTGAAAATGCGCATATATAGAGTTACAGGCATTGATCTTTCGTAATTCTGAACAATTATGTTTGAGTTCAGCTATGCCGGCGGCCAATATTCTCATATCACTCCAATATGGCTGCAAGTCGTAGTACACTATGATATTCCATTCTGAAATCGCCATTCTTAAGGTCCCAATTCGTTCAAAAAATATTCCTGGCTGATTTGCAAAATGCTTGTTGTCCCATTGCTAGTGGCACAATGAATAACATTGCCAGCAGCGCCAGAATCGGAGCTGAACCCTTCTTCTTTTGTGTTGGCATTGCTTCAGCCGGCGTCGTATCTTCGATGGCGCTGTGAGGACGTTTGATTGCTTCATTTTCTTTTAATAGCGGAGCAAGACGAGTTACTGGTCGTTTGAAGACCCCAGGTGCAGTCTTCACATCTACTACTCGGACATGGATGTCCTTACCGGGATACGTCTTCACTATTCGTCCCATCGGCCAGCTTATCACCGCCACGTTGTCTTTCTTGACTAGTACTAGTAGTCTTTGACATGGTTTTCCACTTATTCCGCATCTGGAGCTCTTGTAAATACTCCATAGACCATTGATCCCAGAACATTTGCTTAAGTCTGGACACTAACTCCCATCTCTTCACTAACGTTTTCCCGGGTGAAGCGAGATTTGCATCGGGAGGAGCCGTTCACGGTTCACCAATCAGAAAATGACCAGGAGTCAGAGCTGATTTGTCAGTTCGATCAGACGACATTGGTGTCAGGGGTCGAGAGTTGAGGATGGCTTTGACTTCCACGGTTACGGTGTTTAGCTCCTCAAATGTTAACGAAGCTGTAGCTGTGACTGGTACCAGCAACCGTTTCGCTGGTTTTACCGCAGCTTCCCAAAGGCCGCCAAAAGATGGTGCCCGGGGCGGTATGAATTTAAACTCCACTTGCCTTTAAACTGTACTGCCTTCGTTGCAAAACAGCAAAAAAACACAATGTATGCCTTATCGGGTGTTTTTCCACGAATCTTGTGCTGAATCCAAATTGGTCCACAGTAGTCAACACCAGAGTTGAAGAATGGCCGAGACTGTGTTACTCGGTCAGCTGGTAGGTTTCCCATGATTTGCTGCATTAATTTGGGCCGTGCTCGTGTACATCTGAATCAGCTGTGAATAATGCTCTGTGCCATTGTTTTATCATTTAAAATCCAATATTGTTATCTGGCAATGGCTCTCAGTGATTGAGCCCCGCAATGCATGTTCTTCATGCATCTCTCGCAAAAGAACGGTCCGCAGGATGATGGTCCTTGCATTGGTCAATTCACTGACACACAGTGTGGTTGTGGGTGCTCTGTTTTTCTTGTTGCAGAACCGCATCATATAAGCCACAATACGTTGTAGTTTATTAAAAGAGTTGCTGTAATTGCAATTGTAGAGTACGCCCCCAAGCTCATCTTGACAAGTTGGCAGGCAAACTTGTTTAGACTTGCGTTCCAAATCGCTGGGGGTGATCGTTGGTACTTTACTCCATTTCTCGCGAGAACCATGTAGGAATAGCGGTCCATATAGCCAGAGATTGTGTTCCGCTAATTTACTGGCGGCAATTCCTCTCGATAGTACATCTGCTGGATTGTTAGTCGATGACACGTGACGCCATTGAAATTGGTCTAAAACAGAATGAATTTTTGCGATTCGATTTTCCACGAACGTATAATACGATGACGCTGGTGCGTTTATCCAGGACAGAACCACAGTTGGATCCGACCATAGATATCCAGAAACACTTTCATTAGGTATCCGTAAGTCTTTCCGCACCCTGTGGGTTAGTTCTGCACCCTAGACTGCGGCGCATAATTCTAGGCGCGGTAATGTTTCTTTTGCTGTTGGTGCTACTCTTGACTTTGAGCACATCAGCCGAACAGATACTTGATTATTCTGATATGTGGCGCGGATATAAATTGCCGCTCCGTATGCCCGCTCTGATGCATCGACAAACGTGTGTATTTCCTGGTTAATGGGCACATTTCCTTCAAAAATGTGCCTTGGAATTTGCAAATCTTTCAATGCTTGCGGATCAGCACGATAGCTTTTCCACTCATTCTGAAGCAGTTGAGGAAGCTCATCGTCCCAGCCCATCTTGAGCTCCCACAGGGTTTGCATAAATATCTTGGCTTTTACCACAACGGGGGCAAATAGACCAAGTGGATCAAAGATCTGTGGCGCTTCTGATCTTACCGTTTGGTGATAATTGAAGCTTCATTCTTTTGGGATCGCCCACATAATTAGTCTTTATGTGGTTTTCAAAGCAAACCCAACGTTTTAACACTGTAATGTTGTAGTGTTTCGTCCAATTTGACGTGGTTGACGATGTCCTTTTGGAATATGAGTCAAAATCTCGTTATTATTGGAGCATTGGCCCTTGGCCCTTGGCCCTTTCAGCCAAGTAGTCCAAGCATTTGGTGGCTAGAAACCGGGCTGAGGTTGTACCACTTGTGACGGTTTTAAGTCGATAATATTTGAGTTCGTCTGATGTTTTCTTTCGCCAGACGATTAATTGATGAAATTGATTCTCAGGGTTCATCCATACCTGGCGATACATTTTCTCTATATCGGCTGTAAATACGTACTTGTGAGTGCGAAAGCGTAGCAAGATTGCAAACAGCTCGCTCTGTACGGTGGGTCCAGCATACAATATATCGTTTAATGATTTATTGCTTGTGGTTTTACAGGAAGCATCAAAAACTACCCATAGTTTTGTAGTGCTGCTTTCGGGTTTCAGCACACAGTAGTGTGGGATGAAATAATGATCCGAAGGGATTTTTTTTTTTTGTTTGTATGCACTTTTTTCATGTGTCCAAGTCCTTCATATTCCTCCATAAACTCTACGTACCCTTTCCGGACTTCAGGTGACGTTCTGCGCCCCAGTGCCAAGAATCTGTTGGTTGCAATTTTCTGGGATTCTCCCAAGGCTGACGATTGTTCGGAGAACGGTAGTTTCACAATGAACCTTCCATCTTCTGCGACTTGGAGATTTCCTACGAAGTGGTTTTCGCAATGCGCTTCTATTGGTAATTGAGGTTTCTTGTCGGTTTTTATGTTCTCCAGCGCCCAAAATCGTTCCAACAGTGTGTCGATTTGTTCATCTGTAGTAGCCGCTGCACAAATTGCTGATGAAGTGTGTTCTGCAGCTACTTTTCCGGCGACAATCCAACCTAATTTTGTATTTTGAAGGATTGGGCCAACTGATTTTAGCATCATCTGATTTGGCAGAAGTAGAGAATAGTAATGCTCAGCTCCGATGAGCATGTCAATCCTTCCAGGCTTGTCAAAGTTTGCGTCTGCGAGATCAATATTTTCAGGGAGTCGTAGGTCTGTTGAATCTAGCTGATGAGCTGGTTGATCAGCTATAATGTGTGGTAACACAAGGCTTAGACTTGTTCAGCAAAATTGTTGTGCATTGATTTCATGAGCACATTAACTCTGGCTCGGCTAGTCTTTGGATTTCCTTCAATACCTTCGATACGTAATGAAGTACCGTGAAGTTTTAGTGACAACATTGACGCCATTCGATCAGAGATCAAGTTTATTTGTGATCCTGAATCAAGCAAGGCTCTGAAGGTAGCTACCTGACCATTGCTTGCTTTCACTGATACTTTGGCTGTGGCCAGCAGATTGTAACTCTTGTTACTTGCTCCACCTACAGACGGAGATTTTGACTTCATCATCACATTTATAAAGCCAATGACTCCGTTTGCAGAATGGACAGTTTGGCAACTTTCCAGCGCTGGCGGAAGTACACGTTGGCCCTTTCTGTTCCTTTCTTGTTTGTTGAACTCTTTTCCCTGTTTCCAGAACTCGAATTCGCTGGTCAGGGAAACTGAGAATCGTGTCGAGATCTTGTAATTGTCTTGATCCATCTAACAACTGTTCATACAAGGCTCTGTTAGCAAAATCCAATTTTTGCTTAATTATGGCAATCAATATTGTGTCCCAGCTGGAGACATCGATGCCTAGTTTTTTTAGTGATGCTACAGACTCGATAGTAGTGATATACAACTCCTTTAGTGACTTTGGATCGTCACTGTTTGTGTGGTGTTGCAGAAGACGGTTGAGAATTGTGTCGGCTACATGTCGGGGATTGTTATATGCGTCAACTAATATGCCCCATGCGCTTCCGTAATTTTCATCCTTAAGATCGATATGTCTTATCAACCTTTCTGCCTCTCCAGTTACGGTGGTTTTGAGATACCACATCTTCCGTACTGTCGGCATGTTAGTGTCATGGACCATGCATTTGAATAGATCAAAAAATTGTGTCCATTTGAGTAGATCACCATCGAATTTTGGGATGCTAACTCTGGGCAAGTGCACATCTTCATTGCTTGATGCATTTGACCTTGCTCCTAACACTGATTGAATGTCCTTTTCTAGTCGGAGAAAAGACTTAATGTCATTACCTGCCTTTACGGGGTCCTCGTATTCTTCATGAACCGAGAAGTGGATTTCTTGAGATTGGGACCATAGTGATTTTATCAAATCACTTGTTACGGTCTTTCCGGTCTCTAAAAATTCCGTATGTCTTTCCGGTCTCTAAAAATTCTTTCAGAGCCCGATTGATTGAATCGGCTATCGCTTTTTGTCGGCGACATGCCGATATAAGCTTGCTCACAGGCTGCTGTATGCTGGCAGCGTCTGTGTTCTGGGCATGGTTCGTAGTTTGAGCCATTGTGTCGGTTATGACTTTTCTATACTTGACAGTCTTGACAGTCTTTAAAGAAGTTCAAATATTCTGAGATCCTATATTTCTCAAGAATATTACGATCATTATCCGCAAATCGATTCCACGCTTCATCGATTGCGGCCAACTTTGATTGATAGTAAGTTGGATTTAGTTTTCTTTCTGCCGAATCTTTCTTGAAGTTGCGGATAAGTTTCGAGATCTGTTCCTGCAAGTCTAACGCCTCTGTGACTGCTTGTTCCTCCTTGTTAGTCATATTGAAACTTGTTTAATTTCTGACCGATGGGAGTATTTTATTCCCTTGACAGCTGGATACGCTCCTATTCGCAACCGTTGGTGGTCGAAGAAATTATACTTATACTCAATATACTTGGGGGATTTACTAAAAGGATATTTTTCGAAACTTTAAGTAGGCAGGAAGGTTTCCAAGAGTTATGGAACTTTTCCTGTCGGTTTTTGATTGTGTTTTGGAATGTTCCCGAGAGTTACGGAACTTTTCCTGTCGGGGTCACCAAAATGTTTGTGTTTGTGTGAGGAGGCTTAGATGCCTGGCAAATAGTACATAAACTAATTGCCTTTGAGTTGTAGCAACTAGCACTTGAACTAGGTGGACTGCGGTTGAGGTTGTAGAGTAAAATGCCTTTGAGTTGAAGACGCTTACTGACTTTATTCGTAAAAATATAACGGTATTTATAGCCAAAAGTGGTTAACAAATATGCTTATGTTTACAGAATTTAGTGTGAAAGAGTAATATAGGTTGCTGTGTTGCTTATCGAATATGCGGAAATGAGACCATTGCCCTATTCAACTTCATCGTCGTCAGCAGATTTTACATATGCGCTTGACCTGGTAACTTTAGTTTACTGTGGCTTTATATGACGAATTTCAAATTATGTGTTATTGCTTTTTTCGTAATTATTGTAGCGACTTAACAGATATTACATTTTACTTTACATGCAAAAATGAAAAAAAAATTTTTTAATCATACACGAAGTTCTATTTTCTTAAAAAAAAAGGCAACACTGAGAGAAGCATTAAGACCACCACCCCCCTTGCCAACGAGCCACAGCCGGAGAACATTTTTGCGATTGCGTTTTTCTTAGTTACAATAATTAGATCGGCATGCGCAGGTGCCACAGGAGCACTTAGATCATGCTCTAAGCCCGGTACGACTGAAGGCAAGCCAGAGCTGGAGAGATTACCATACCGGGCACTGTATGATTCTGCGCGAGATAAGCTATCAGATAACAGAAGACACAGACTATATAAAAACCGAACTGCGATTCGGTAATGCATATATCACAATATACCCTACAAGGGAAGATTGGAAGAGAGTAATGGTATCACTAAATATAATGTAATGTAAATGTAAAGATTTAAGATGACTCGCAGAAGACAAGATGTTACAAATAGCCTGGGTACATAATGACACCGCCGGAAACAATAAAGCCGATGAGATGGCCAAGAAGGGGTCAGAACAAAACTTAACCACAGTAGATATTCAAATCTCTCTCCAGACGAGAGTTTATAACCATTTCAAACTACTAGCCGGCAAGGAATGGTCGACGACGACGGAGCACAGATAATCCAAAACTATGCTGACCAGAATTTAACAGGAAACGGGCCGCAGAGCTGATCCTCAAGAGTAAAAGCGATATCAGGAGGGTAACGGCAACCATCACCGGCTTTTTGATAATAGGCACTAGTAGTACAACTATTAATATTACTACAATCAGAATGTGGATCAGGGTGTGGATCAAAATGGAGCTCAGCTCTAATTGCAGTCTACCAGGGTATCCTCACCACTTTACCTACCTTTCTATAATTAGCGGTATTAGTAGTCGGCTGTTGCTTACGCAAAGACGCAAAGAATTCCTAATGGGTTCAGATGTAGAGTAAGGTACCACGGAAAATAATGAGACTAAGTGACACTGCTAACAAACACTTTGTTTAGTTTAATTTAAGCTTAAACTCACCATTGTTGCTGTTTTTATTCACATTAGGACCTATAATATCTTGAATTGTAAATTTTGGCGTATATCCAACTGAAATATTTTTCTGAAAATTTCTAACTAAATTATATGAGAATAAAAAAAAAGTAAGATTGACTTACATTATAATTACTTCCAGAGTTATCAACGCCTTCATATGCATAACCGGTTATGTCCCCATTATCATATTCATCTTCTTCTGAGGAGTATGGCAAACTTTTGTCTGATGTTCTTGGTGAAATTACATCATGTTTGTGCAAAGGAACACTAAGACTTCGCAACTGTTGAATTTCTTCTAACGCCAACAAACTACAACGAGAACCAAACAATAAACGCAAATATTAAATAACATTAAAAATAATATTTATTGTAGAAAAATCGACTGTCAGGCGAATTGGGTTTTATTTTCGCAAGTTCGTTTTTTTGTGAAATAAGACCTAAAAATGTGATTTTGCCATTTAAAATGCCTACGTGAAATATTTTTCATTAATTTTTTTTTTGTTAAGTTGGTACAAAGATCGGTCAAATTAAAGCAAATTATTGCAAACGTTTTTAACTTGGAACTGTGATACCTCGACTCAGCAGCAGTTGTACGCTTGGAGAAATAAAATACCGGGTAAAATCGCCCCTGCAGCGATTATTTTATTTGCGTTTTTCTGAAAACTACGTTTTACCAACTGGTCAACACGATTTCTCGAAAACGACTGAACATATTATAAGACCCTATTTACACTAGGCTGCGTTATTGCGTTTCAGAGCAAACTCAGTTTTTTTACATAGACTTTGTATAGGTAGCTAGTGGTGGGAAAAAGTTACATCCAAGTTGCGTCCAAGTTACGTGCATTACGATAACAACTGGTTTTTATCGATAGCCGGACTATCCAACATGTTTCACCACCATATCTTAAAAAAAAACTTAGCAACTGACAGTTGAAGCAAAGCTGCCTTGATTTACTAGCTATGGACTGAAAATGTGGAAGGATTTCGGAAGAACTCCATCTATAGGGTGATGGCCTTTTTCCAGAACCTCATGAAAACATTTTTAGAAGCGCTTACATAAATACATAAGTAAGTAAGTAAGTTACATAAATACTGTCAAACAAACTGAATAACGCAACTTTTTCTAGTAGAAACACCCATACTGCGTTTTCTCCGATAACGATGGGTAACGCACGATAGTGTAAAAAGAACGTAATATAACTTTCAGTATATGTTCAGCATACATGCGGTTATCGTGCAAACTATGATATCTTGGATAGGCTGAGTAGTATTTTTTACACTGCAAAATATGTAAAAAAAACCTTGAATTTTTCAAAAAATCAATGGCCCACCCAATTCGACAGAATCATGTTCACAATGACAGTACCTTTTTCCAGTGTAGTAATTCAGCAGTCTCTTTCTAATAATTTTGACAATATTTGTATGTTGTATTAAAACAAAAAAGGAAGCTAACTTCGGCACGCCGAAGTTTGTATAGCCTTGCAGATTTAAATTGCATTAGTTATAATCTAACCCTATCTATTTTAAAATGAATTACTTTCAAGTCAATTCTTTGTTTACAGCTTTGCATTTTTTTTAATTTTTTCATGTGAAGTAAAATTTAAATTACCTCCACATTTATCGGTCGTTTGTATGGCAGCTAAATGATATAGTCGTCCAATTTTAATGAAATTCAAAACAAAACACTGAAGTAATATAGAATACTTGTATCTAAAAGTAAAAGAAGTTATGTTGAAAACTGAAAAAGTTATTCAGGCCTGCTCCGGTTCTCGAAATTGGTTTTCGATTTCGATTTGGCCAAAAGCTTTCTATTTCGATTTTAGCTGCTCCGGTTCTCGAGTACTTTTTGGTATCGTTTTGTTATCGGAATGTTTAATATTTTTTGTTGCTTAAAAAGCTGGCGTTGTTGGTTTAAATTGTTGGCAGAATGCTAAAAAGTGTTTAAGCTGTTAAATTATTTGTCTTAGGAGCCAAATAAGGTCGGCAATTGCTTATTTAATTCATTTATTTACATGAAGAGGCTGCCAGC
>VNJS01015582.1:0-10892 GCA_008042575.1 Drosophila watanabei
TCTCCGCTGCGAAGTGGCAGTCGGATTCAGATACGTGAAGACAGCCAATATTCAAGTTTGAGGCGATGGAACTGAGCATTGCATCGTCGTTCAATGGCGAAACTGGCTCAAAGTTTGATGCGAAGTATTTGGCAAAAAGACAAGCTACTTCAAGATCAGACGAAGCAACTGAGTCATTGTGCAACATATGGGAAGGAATCGAAGAAGTTGTTTTTTTTTAATTAACAAATTGCCAGAATGATTTCGCGTTACTAACCAATCTCAATTCCACATCCGCTATATATTGATTATATAGAAATTTATTTAGAAATTCAAATTCACGTTTATGTTGTCTATATCTTTCAAAATCTGCAGTATTACCACTTTCGACAAATCGCTTATAGAATTTATTCCTAAGATTTTTATATTTTTTAAGACCATGCGTATACCAGGGTAATTTATAAGTACTATGAAACCTTTTTTTTGCATGCCTATTGATGATGACTAAAAGAGATGCAAGAAAGTTATCATAGCAAGCGTCTAAATTTACATGCGAAAGAACCTCAACCCAATTAGTATTAGCAATATCATTCCGAAGTAAATTTAAATTACTGGCATTAATATACAATGAACATGTTGGTGAATTATATGGAGAGAATATATAAGTAAATATTGACATCAATAAAGGCTGGTGATGAGCATCACAATCCGATAGTGGATTATTACTAGATTCTAACTTCAAGTTCAAATCCTGACTTACAAAAACTAGGTCTAACAGCTTATTTAATTTATTAAATACATGCTTAATTTGGACCAAACCCAAACTAAGGAGATCGTCGATCACCAAGATTTCTTGAGGCAGATGCAGGTTGCAGGGGACCATTACTGGAGAGTCCACACCTTGCACCCACACCAACGAGGAGAGCTTGAAGTCGCCAAAGACACAGACGGACTGTGAGTCCTCCAGATCATTACTAATGCGGGTAATATTGTCCACGTGTGCCTTATATTGATCGAAGGAGCTGCCAGGCGGTATATTAGAAACCATCAGAAAAATGGTTTCCGAGGGTCCAGCAATAGACACGCAAAGTTGATCCAGAAGAGAGTCCTCATTGCAAAGCCGTACAGATGTGCATCTCAGATTACGCCGCACAGCAATGAGAACGCCTCCACCTCGAGAGCATTGTGTTTTTGTAGCATCTCGATCCTTGCGGAATACTTGATATAGTTTAAGGTCGAAGAATTCACTATCGAAGAAATCCATATTGAGCCAAGTTTCAACTAGTATAATTACATCGTAGTCGCACTGCGATGATGCTAAGTATACAGCGTCCGTCTTCGTTCGCATGCCGGATATGTTTTGGAAAAATATCTTCCAGCTGGAGCTACAATTAACGGATGACGAAGGCGGCGCAGATTCATGGTGCGCAGGCCGCGCAGCCGGAGCTTCAGTTGTGGAATTGTGTAATACTGGGCGCAGATTATACGAAGCTATTCTAGCGGCTGCCTTAAGCTAAGATATAGATCGAACCTTGATTGTAGCATCCAAGCGGCCCGATGTAAACAGAAAAGAGCGCGAAACATCAATTAAGGGAGCGAAGTTGGAAGAGAGCTGCAAACCATAAACATTGGCGTCAGTCGGCCCAAGTTGTTGCTGAAGACACCAGCTTCGCCCAGCAAGCAATGGTAGAATGGAGGATCCAAGAAGAGCATTAAGGGAGCATGTCAGTGGCGTAGACCAGCTAAGAGCATCGTTCCCAGCGCACAGCATCAAACGAAGATCCAACGGCGAACCCGAGCACAGATCGTCGTAAAAGTGCACAGCGCACGATGAAAACAACAACTTCCGCAATTGTTGTAGCATCGGGAGCGAAAACAGATCTGCAACGAGCTCTCCTAAGCGGGCGGCGTCAATCTCCAGTCTTATGTGAATGTTCGCACAAAAGGGACAGCTCAAACTCCGGTTGTTGTTGTTGTTGTTGGAGCATTGGGAGTCGGGCAGTGGGTGACGAGTGCAGGTGAAGAGGGTGATGTGGATGCTGCGGGGGCTTTGACCTAAGCCAGAGCGCCTGGTAACGAGGAAGGGCTTGCGGGAGATAAGCCGAGAGAACATCGACGCCACCGGCGCCGATCACTGGGGGTTTTTTGGCAAAGACGTTGGGGTTGAAGATCTTGCAGGTCCAGCCAGCTCGATAATGGTGTCTTCCTTATTAATCCGCTCTCTATGTACAAACCTTTTGACCTTAACTGAGCATGGCCAAAATTTGTCATTAAACACTTCATCATAATGCTGAACCGGTACGCCAAGTTTAACATTTATGAATTTTAGGGTAGCAAAGTCGATATCTTTTTTTACCAATCTGAAGCAAGAAACTTAGCATCCACATTTAATTTGGAGGCTACATAGCTGGAAACAGTTTCAGGATCCGTGGCCGCATTAAACTTGCCAACATGCAAATATTTAATGCTCTGCAAAACTTGCAGATCTTTCGACGCAGGCGCAACTCCAACGACGGTTTTATTTTTGTTGTTGTTGTTCTTCTTCTTTTTTCTTCTGTTTTGAACCGTAACAAAATCGTCTCTCCCAGCATTCGGCGATCGTGGAGCTAGACCCTGGACCAGAGATGACGAGGTAGCAGCGGCATATGATTGAGAAGCTGATTGGGATTTGTGAGGCCTAACCGTGACGTTACTTGATTGTTGTTTTGCATCACCATTGTTTGGGAAAGCATCAGCAAATTTAGAATTTAAATTCTGGTACAAGCACTCCAAGGTTTTAATTTTGGCATCGAGTTCATCAACTTTTGAGTGGGAATCATTGGCAACAACACAGCCATCGCACTGCCACAAGATATTTGGGTTAAGCAAGAGTTTAATAGTCTCAGAGGACAGATCAACGCAGGCACTATGGAAGGCCCGACGGCAGGGGGAAGCGCATCGAACAGCCTCAGAGAGGCGAAGCTCGGCTGCCGAGATTTCGGTTTTGCAAACGGCACACAACATAGCAAGAGTAGCACGTCCGAACGCTTTGAAGGCAAATGCTGAACTGAAATTATAATACCCTGCAAGGGTATAAAAAAAAACTTAAAATAAGCTAACCATGGAAAACATAAAATTAGTTTTTTTTTTTTACATTTATAGATATGATATTGATATGATATTTATAAAACTATTATGGTAAAGAAATAATTTTATCAACTTCATCATAAGAATCCATATATTTGGCGGATGATTGAACAAAAGCATTAAAAAACATTAAAAAAATGTTTTGCATATTTTAAATAATTTAAAATATCAAAAACAAACCTTACTCTTAATATTGCGTTTAAGCCTTTTAAACACATTTTGTTGCGCAACTTTGTTTTTACGATGTTCATTTAGCTTAATACCCTCTCAACCGCAGCATTCGACCATGGCAGTGCAAGTATATGCAAAGCAAATAACGCCAGTTGCTCGAAAGCTTTGTTATGGCCAGCATCCTTGTACATCAAAATTTCTGACCAAAACTCTATAGTCTATAAAAATTACCAAAAATTATAATGCAATCAAAAAACAAACCATGTTATGTTATACATTTTATTAAGCCGAAATTAGCTAAATGAAATTTGAAATAAGCCAGATTTTAAGCTATATGCATTTCAAGTATTTTTCAAGCTGTTTCATTTTAAAACAGAAGAACAATACCGCTATTTGGTGTCAAACAATTTTTATAAAACGACCAATTTTACACAATTAAATTGTTTTGCAATACTAATTGATAAATAAAAAAAAAAAAAAACAAGAAAAACATATTTTTATATTTTATTTTCCTTAAAATATATTCTCTTGGTTAGAATAAACTTGACTAAAAAAAAAATAGAAGTTAAAAATATTGCTTCGTTTTATAGTTATTAATTAATGCCGCAAAAAGTAGTCGTTCGCCCCATAGTGCACTGGGAGCATTGAGTTTCCCCCTTAGGGGAGAGGGGACGTTGGGAGGGCGCACCCTCCAGCAAGTGGCCCCCACTGGCTCAGTCTGGACTCCTGTCACAGTGTTCCGATCTGGCTCTTGCCGTGGCCAGGATTTAGCGGCCCTCGACGACTAAATGCTCTCGTGGCTTGGTTTTCCTCTTGTAATGCTACCTTGGTGCGGCCTTCTCGAAACTGTGCCTTCTTGGTGCGGGCTTTTCGATGCTATGCCGCCTTGGTGCGGCTTCCTCGTGCTATGCCGTCTTGCTGCGGGCTTTTCAATGTTGTGTCGCCTTGGTGCTGGCTTCTCGAGTTTAGCGTCACTGGACGGCTAAACGTCCTATGTCATCTTGGAGTTTTCAGTGTTATCCGGCCTTCCGGGTACCAGATTCTGGGTTTCTGGATCGTTGACTGCTTCCTTCTGATCTCCGAGCGATGCTTGCTCGGCCCCATTATAGAGGGGGAGATGAACTTGTAGACTTTGTAGGTCTCTCATACTTCGGCGCTAAACTTTGACAAGTGATCCTACTGTTGGTCTCCATTCGCGTCGTCGCAGATCATAGTGCTTCCTCTGGTCCAGCGAAGCGCACTGGATGTTTTCCTGTACAACCTTGAAGATATCTAAGAATTCTGCTTTCGCCACAGGCGAACTCGAAACATGGCTCGGCCCCGGGGTGACTTCAGCGTACAAGGCTCCTGGGAGTCTTGGTTCTCGGCCTTGAACGATGAGAGCCGGGCAGAACTCGGTGGAATCCGAAACGCTGCTATTTATGGCCGGGTTTAACTCGGGAAGGAGTTCGTCCCACGTTGTCTGATTGTCCTCGATGCACTGGGCGACAATAGTTCTAATGGTGCGATTGGCCCTCTGTCGGGTTCTGCAGCGGTGTATAGGGTGCCGTATGTTGGACCTCCATTTCCGCTGTCACAAACGAAGGTGCGTGGAGTCCCAAAATGATTCAAAATCCTCTCGCGAAAGGATCTTTCCAGATGCGCCGAAGATGTTTTTCTTAAGGGGACCAGTTCAACCCATTCCTGAACGAGTTTCAGCATTAGCTGATACCAGGTGCAAGCGGGTTGATTCTCCTGAATCATATGTAGTACCTCCAGGGGCTGTCGTGACGCGTGCGTCTGCGACAATGTTCTGGCTTCCGTGTCGTTGTGTGACGTCAAACTGTTACTTCTGCAGTTCTAACGCACAGCACGCGATTCGACCGGGGGGATTATCGGTTGAGTTGAGCCTTCTCGGTAGCTGAATAATTCTCTTCAGCTGCAATGAGTCGTCGGCTAGCGAACCTAGAACTTCTGGGTTAAAACGGCTTGCACAGGTAAATCGCTACCTTCCAGGTGTCCATTTTTTCCACTTTTTTCTGGCTAAAGTAGTCTATATCTTCTGAAGCCGATGAAAGCCACAGAGTACACTATAGCTACGACTTTTGTGGATATTTTTTGGACCAAAATCAACTTTCATCGGCTGCGTCACGCTGCGTCTGCGGAAATGCATCGGCATAAACCAAAGCAACTCAGGGGTAAAATATACAAAAATACCAAAAAATCTGGTCTTACTTAAGCGCAAAAACGCTTATTAGGGTTAAAATTTTGAATATGTTTTTTGTATTGAAAGAAAAATCTTTCCTTTACATTGGTTTTTTAATAATACTAATACAAAAAAGACAACAAATTTTTTTTAGGGTCAGCCAAAAATTATTTTTTAAAAATTAAAATACTTTTTTTTTGCATTCAAAATATTTTTATTTAAGCAAATACATAAAAATATTTTTAAAAAATTTTCTTCATAGAAAAAAATCTATTTTTCCACTTTGATACCCTATAAAAAGTTGCATGGGTGGGCGTGGCACATTATCCAATACATATGTATTTGTTAAAACAATTACTTGCCAGTCTCCGTTTAAATTATTTGAATATCTTATTTGGTTCAAAAGTTATGATATTTGCAACCTAAAATGAGAAAAGGCGCTACTGTGCGACGTTGATTGCGAAAACTCGGATCTGTAAACCGTGTTTACTCGGCGACTATTGTGTTCGAACTCTCGAATATCATTCCGTTGATTGTACTCGTGGTCGAGAGACGACGATGAGAGTGAGTATAGGTTAGCTTCGCCCTGCCTCGTGCTTTTAAAATCTCGCGCCCTGATTTGGTTCACCTATGGAGGATCGTACCACTATCTCTCTTTGCTATGTTTACTTACTTATATATGTATGTGTGGCTCACGCGATATGCTGACCACGTGATCTTTTCACTCTGGTAACCTTGTGTTTTAGGTTATGTTCGTGCTTTGCTTATGTGTATGTTCTACGTGCGTGGGTATACTTTGGAAAAGTTCTCCCGAAAATGTCTCTCGCTTAATATACATTTGTTTGGGTCTACCTGCTACAAAGTTCTCCGCCTCGTTTTAGGTATACTTTGTAGAAGTTCTCCTGAATGTGTCACGCGTGTAGACATCTATGCCTGGGTATACAAAATACAAAGTTCTCCGCCTCGTTTTGGGTATACTTTGCACAGGTTCTCCCGATGAAATGGGTATACAATTTTTTGGAAAAGTTCTCCCGAATATATGTCTCTCGCTTAAATGTCTAAGTCACTGGTCTTCTAGGTTATACACGTGCGATTCGTCGCGCACATATATATTTTTGGATTCTCGTCTCAGTTTTCTCATGTCTCTCGATATATACCTCTCCTTACATACCAAACTTGGAAAAATCGCTTTTTGTATGGATGAACCAAAAATTTTCTTATCTCAAGGCAACCAAATGGGTCTTTACGCCATATATATTTCATCTAAAATTCGTAAGCCCCATGTTCTAAGGCTGGGGCAAAGTTCGCTCACACCAGGAACTCTTTACAGAAAATTTATAAAGATAGGACAATGGGTCTTCGATTAACGGTGGGCTGACGTGAGATGGAGGTTGTCAGCCACCAATCAGGAAGCGGAAAGGGGATCCGCGGTAGCGCGTACTGGGTCTGGCTCATGGCACTCGCCGCGAGGAGACTGGGAGTGTTAGATTACGGGACGTTTTCTACCCGTTAGCAGCTATGCATCTGCCGGATGGAATTACAACCGGCACTCGCCGAGAAGGTCGTCACCCTGGATTGCAAGTACCGCCGTCCGCACTCGCTGTCGGCCCCAGCTATGCGGCCGGCTGAGCCTGGCGCCGGACATGTTTTGGGATGCAAAAATATATGTACATAGTGATATGGGTGGGCTTCGGTGTTTCAGTCGGGCAGTAATTATAATTTAAATTAACTTCATTTTTAAATACTTTTGGATTTTTATTCTTTTATTTTCTCAGTGTATTTCAATTTTTATAAGATTTTATTCATTGTAAATTTTCCCCAGTGTATTTCTATTTAATAAGATTTTCGCAAAGTTGATTTCTGGTTTCTTTTCCACATTTTTCCTTAGTGTAGTTATATTTCTTCAGGTTTGCATATTTAATCGCGGGGTTAGTTTTTATCAAGGAAATGTTTGCGCAAAGTTTGAGGTTAGAGTTACATTCTTAGAGTTGTTAAAAATGTATGGCGATACCGCATCGAGTGCCGCCGAGATTTTATGTGCAATTGGCCATGTTGGCCGAATTCCCTTGCAGGCCACTCGTTTCGGTTTCACGCACACCACTCAACCGTCTCACTCTGCATGCACACACACAAGAACGCGCCTGTTTTTTGGGTGCTCCGCCGCTGGTCCTGGGCCGGCACAAGTCTCTCGATGTCTTCGCTCCGGTTTTCCTCCTTCGTCAGCCGTCACTTGACGGCTGGGATTCTGCCATGATGTTTTCCCCGTAAATTTGAGCCGGATTGCCTGCAGGTGTCCTGATCGCTTGTTTTCACTTTCACTAGCTGAACTTTGCTTGCTCCGTTGGAGTGGCACTCGCCATCTCCCGTGTCTGAAAATCTAGGTCCGCATCTCTCTCTGTTTTTTTTCCACTGCCAAGTTCTCGTGGCCTCGCTTCGAAACTTCTAGGAGGTTTCGCTTCCCCTCGTTCATTCCTTAGGGCGCGTGTCAATTTCCGGTTTTTCGCTCTCTCCTGCATACTTCATTTGGTCATGTGACCGCTGCTTGTGGTGAGTTTCGTTGATACGCCTGTGTGTGTGTGTCCGTCTGCGTTGAGCTTTCTGCTAGCGATCGTAGTTCGCGACGGCTTAGGTTAACTATCGTATATGGCTTTGCAAAGCCTTAAATCTATGAATTTCTAGTTTTAATACTTAGGCGGCTATTAACATTTTATGTACATTATTTATATTATTTCTTATTGTCTTAGTTCTTGTTTTTCTTCATTTCTTTTCTCTTATTATGTACATTATTATTTACAGGGTTATTATTATAGATTATTTACATTGTTATTTATTCGTGAGGAGCCGGCTGGTTCACCAGGTTAACGCCCCTATTACTTTTCGCTCTGAATTCTCTTTTCTCTTTTTGAATTGCTTTTAAATTTGTATTTGTTAATCAACGGTATCTCTCTCATTGAGAGTAAAATTAAGCATGTGAGATTAATCGTTATTTTTTAATTTTAATTTGTTATATTTTTGCTGAAAAAGTCTCACGTGTTTTACATCATCAGATTAGCGCCCCCCAAAAAAATTTGAAATATCGTTCTTAATTTGCTGAGCATAGTGATGTAAGTCCGATCCCAAATTAAGTAAAAATAGTCTTTTCCTAGTTTGCATGAAGTTTTGATTCTTCTTTTATTTATTTGGAGCAGCAATGGTGCCGCCCCAACGTTCGAATCTGTTTTTTACATTATTCTTTAAGTCTAATTAAGGCTGAGTCTCGAAGCTGCGCTACCCCCAGACGGCGCCAGAGAGACGGCTATGTAGGTATATACTTATGTATGTATGAATGTAAGTATATACATTGGCTATGCCCTCTCAAGTGGAGGCGCGAGGGATATGCACATGCTGTCCGTTTGTTATAATTATGCCGACGCTAGCACTTTCTGTGTGCGGGCTAAGCCATAGCGATCGTTTCATATTTCGGCCACTTAGGGTTTATGACCGGGACTTTGAAATATGTAAACACTGCAACAAAGTGTTACAGTGCGTACCCTTTAAGTACTCTCGGTACATTGGGTAATCAACATACGTGCATACTACATCTCCCTCCTTTTGAAAAATAACATAATATAATGAAGTTATTATACCCTTGCAGGGTATTATAATTTCAGTCAGAAGTTTGCAACGCAGTGAAGGAGTCATCTCCGACCCTATAAAGTATATATATTCTTGATCAGCATCAACAGCCGTGTCGATCTAGCCATGTCCGTCTGTCCGTCTGTCTGTCCGTTTCTACGCAAACTAGTCCCTCAGTTTTTGAAGCTATCTAAATGAAACTTTGCAGATAATCTTCAGTATACTCTCACTCGTACATAAGTCGGAACGGGCCAGATCGGACGACTATATCATACAAATGATCCGTAAATTTGTTGAAAAAAAATAATAACTTTACTGTTTTTTAACATATCTTGATCAACTATCGGTTATAAGCTTTATATATTGCTCCAGATTTTTATGTTTAATTTTATAAAGATCGGACTACTATATCATATAGCTGCCATAGGAACGGTCGCGATATTTTCAGAAAAAAAAATTATAACTTTGTCAGTTTTCAACATAACTCTTTCTTTGGGATACAAGCATTATATATTATTTTAGAATTTTGTTTTAAATTTCATAAAAATCGGACGACTATATCATATAGCTGCCATACAAACGATCGGACAATGTGGACGTAAATTACATTTTACTTTACATGTAAAAATGTAAAAGAGGTAACTGTAAAAATAAAATAATGTTGAAAGTTATTCATTTTAAAATAGATAGGGTAAGATTACAAATAATGCAATTGAAATCTGCAAGGGTGTACAAACTTCGGAGTGCCGAAGTTAGCTTCCTTTCTTGTTTTTGATTATTTTATTTTATTTTTTTTTATTTAATTTTTTTTTGTTTTAGTATTTTATTTAAATAAAAGAAAATGAAATTACTAAAAGAATATGTGTATATATGTATTTATGTATGGCCATACTAAGTACAATTTATGAAATAAAGATTTTTAATCTATCCTTATGAACTGTTTGTTTCTTATTTTTATTATTTGTATTACTATGCTATATTTATCTCCTATTTCCGTTACTTTATACGGACCTATGTATATAGGATCTAACTTATGACCTGTCTCGTTTTTTAGTAAAACTTGATCTCCTACTGATATATCTATATTCCTTACTTTCTGATCACTTAGTATTTTATTTCTATTCCTCTTTGCTTCTAACATAACTATAGCTCTTTTATATGCTACCTCTAATCTATATTTACTCTCCTTAGCATAGTCATCTATATTACATAGTGCTTCTACTCTATCTGTTTATGGGCCACCCCCCTAGGCCAGGATATCCTCCGCTAAAGGATCCAGAAAATGTATATATATATCCCACGAAGAAATCCCAGTAGAAAAAGATGCGGGGGTCGTAAAGTAAATATTGGCATGGAGCGCCCGTGGTGTTTATTCAACATGCATTTCGGAACTAACTCAAGCTTAGAAATAGTGTCAGGCGTCCGTCCGCTTTACATTGCTAAAGCGAGAGCGGGAGATCGAAGGCGAGTGTTTCCGAAGTTCATCTAGCGGCGAGGAGATCGGATAAAGCAGCGGCCCTGAGCTCAGCATAAGGGCCGTGCGCCCTACCGAGAGCGAAAGAGCCGAGAGGTGGAGAGCGCAGTAGCCGTCCCTAAGCTCGGGTAGCCGCTAGCGAAGATCGGGTGAACCAAGGAGCGAAGAGCGGGCGAGCGACGGCCAGCTCAACTGCCAGCATACGGAGGTCGGACATATGACGGGAGTGAAAGAGCGGGCGAGCTTTTGGAAGCTCGATGGGCAGAGGGGCTACAGGTGCCGCCTCCTGGCGTGAACATTCCGCCCCCCTTGCAATCACTCGGATTGCAACAAAACCCTTTA
>VNJS01015589.1:4197-15311 GCA_008042575.1 Drosophila watanabei
AAAATGAGGCTATTATGTGAAAAGCTTCATAGCTTCGAAGATCAGTGTAACCGTGTGTTAGACAACAGTTTAAAACATCTAACTGAGCTGCAAGAAGACAACAAACTGTTGATGGCTCATAGCAACCAAAGAACAAAACGCGCTTCTTTTGAATTCACAGGATCCTTATATCATATTTTATTTGGGATAATGGATGAAGATAATAGGGTATAAATGGAGCAAAATATGAGAAACTTGTTGGACAATCAGAACAGCCTCAAGGAACTAGGTAAAAAGCAATTGTCTATAGTGAATTTGACTGCTACTATTTTAAAACAGACAAATGAGGAAGTTAATGATAATTTTAGGTACATGAATAAACGGATTGAAAATATGACAGCCGCACTTCAAGAAAGTTATTATTTATATAAGGAGTCCACAAACTTTTTCATGTTGGCAAAGCAGTTGTCTAATTTGATTGAGGATTGTGTAAAACACAAGCGGGTATCACAAGTTTGTTGATTGATATAAATCATGGGCGGCTTAATACTAATATCATTAAGCCTAGTCAGTTAAAAGACGAAATATCAAAGATAAAGGAAAGGCTGTCTGAGACGTTAGTGCTACCAGGGAAAAGAACTGGCACCGAGTTGAAAGAAGTATATACCCTCTTGACTGCTAGGGGTCTTTTTGTTGACAAGAAATTGATAATAGATGTCAAGATCTCTCTATTTATCAGGCATCCCTCAAAATTATGCAAAGTTATTCCAGTATCAGTGTGGTCAGAAGAAAGTTTGCTTGTGGTGAATTTAAAATCAGAATATTTAGTTTACAACTTTGAGATATATTCAAACCATTTGATGACAGCAAGCTACTTGAACAACTGTCAAAAGTGGCAGGCTCAGAACAGAGTTTGTGAAGGGAATTGGCCATGGAGTAACGCTAATGACCTGGCATGTGAGCTAAGGCCACTCAAACCAGGTAGACCAGCTAACTGCATTTACAGGCGAATATTAGATACTAACTCTTATTGGGTTGAATTGGAAACTAAAAGCGCTTGGCTTTTTAAGGTTCATGCAAATGCTAAGTCGAATTCGATGTGGACATTCAAAAATGGATTTAATTAATTTGCCAGAGGAAGGAATTTTAAAGTTAAAGTCTGATTGCACAGCTCGTATGGATGATATAATATTAGTGGCTCAATATAATTTAAAATCAGAGAGGCAAGAGACTCTATCTTCAGCTTATATAGGTGACATCACGGACATACCGAAAATCGTTTGGAACCCACTCGAGGTTAAGTACATTAATCAATTAGTAGAAAATGATAGGCTTTCCAGGAAATTAAAACAGTTAAATGAAAGTCACATAGAATTAAAGGGTTTAAATGTGCATCACATATCCGGACATACTTCATTAATTGTTTGTATAATAATTGTAATAATTTTAATTATATATGCCTTACGTCAGTGTAAGATAAGCTGGCAACTACAAGCCGTGACTTTTGACGCCCGAGCACCAAATCCTTAAATTTAAAGTTAAACTAAAATGTTTATGTATTTTTATATATATTTGTATTTTATTTCTTAAAATAACTCAATAAATAAAATCAATAAACTGTACTTCTAAACCTTGCTGGCCCTTGGCAGAATGTTCACACTTGAACACGTATATATATATTATAGGCAACTTAGGCATTGGCATAAATGCAGCCCTCGTTGCGTTACTTTGCTCGTTGGCAAAGTTTTTTATCCAATTTTTTAAAATTTCGCTCATGCACTTCCTTCTCCCGCGAGGTCGTTGCAATGTTCCTGTAGTCCTTTAGTAGTCGTCTTTGTTGCAGGAGTTTTACCCTTTTTCCACTTCTGTTTCGCTTGTGGATAGGTTTGCTGGACTCTTGTCGTGCCCTGTACTCAGCTATTGTGAGGGGGCGAGTCCATCGTTGGGACACAACTCTAGGGCCTATTGTAGGCTTGGAGCGTCCCTTGGCTCAACAGGAGCAGGTGCTTCCCACGTTGGTGCAGAGGGCGGACTGCCTTCCGCACTCATATGCCTCCTGAATTGGTGTAGCCGGCGCACAGTAGCGGCTTTTCTCATTTTAGGTTGCAAAAATTATAACTTTTGAACCAAATAAGATATTCAAATAATTTAAACGGCAAAATAAAAATATTTTGAATGCAAAAAAAAAAAAAAATTTATTTTTTTAAAAATAATTTTTGGCTGACCCTAAAAAAAATTTTTTTGTCTTTTTTGTATTAGTATTATTTTGGATACTAGTATTTCATATTTTTTTCAGAATTTTGTTTTTTTGTATTAGTATTATTAAAAAACCAATGTAGGGAAAAGTTTTTCATTCAATACAAAAAAAAAAAAACATAAACAAATTCAAAATTTTAACCCTAATAAGCGTTTTTGCGCTTAAGTAAGACCAGATTTTTTGGTATTTTTGTATATTTTACCCCTGAGTTGCTTTGGTTTATGCCGTTGCATTTCCGCAGACGCAGCGTGACGCAGCCGATGAAAGTTGATTTTGGTCCAAAAAATATCCACAAAAGTCGTAATTATAGTGTACTTGGTGGCTTTCATCGGCTTCAGAAGATATAGACTACTTTAGCCAGAAAAAAGTGAAAAAAATGGACACCTGGAAGGTAGCGATTTACCTGTGCAAGCCCAAACACAAGTGGCGTTTTTTCAGCTTATTTCATAGGTAATGAATGTATCTATCGTTTAAAGGACGACATGACAATAGGTAATCTACATTTTGAGTAATGCTACCTGAAAGTCGACCAATTTTCAATTTTTTTCTCCTATGATGCCAAAATGGAAATATTTTTCAACTTTAAATGGTCATATCATCTACAAAAAAAAATTCTAAAATTAATTTTATTGTAGATTCTTAATCCTTGGGAAATTCTATGTCGATTAAGTATGGCTTAAATCGTCTTTGCGACATCGACTTTTTATGATTTTTGCAATGTCTTTTGTTCTAGAGGCGTACTGTGCGGCGGTTTGCCTGCCCCACTTTATGTTTCCCTCGATGGTGTAGAAGGATTTGCCATGCCTTCCACACTTTGCTCTCTGCTGCTGTTCGCTCAACTTTGTCTGGCTCAGATAAACTTTTCCTTTGATAAGCATTTTCCTTGATCAGTTTTCCCTCAACTGTTTCCACATAATATTGTTTTTGCAAATCAGTTCTTAGTTTCTCTCAACGGTTTTCATATAATATTGTGTTTGGAGATCACTCGATGGTGCACAACTTTTGCTTTCGCTCAAGCTTTTTTTGTTTGTTGTTTGTTTTTTAATTGTTTACATTTTTTTGTTTTGTTTTAGTTTTAAATATTTCAATATTTTAATATTTTAGGAACACTGTCACAGTCGCCATGTAATATTCGCGTTTCCTTCGATGAATAAAATTTGTGCTACATTTTATTCATATTCATATTTTATTATTTCAATCATTTATTTATTATTTTTATTTATGAGAGCGACATGTCAAGTCGCTGCTCTGGTTCATTCATTAGTGTTCCTTGGTTTTTTTTACTTATTCTAAACCTTCCATACAAAGGCTGCGCTGCTGCAGAGGGCAGTGGCAGAGCCGCCGATATATATATTTTATATATAATTAAAGTAACAAAATGTAAGACGGCAGAGCGAGAGAGTTATGCATGCACATATGTATATAAACGGTCAGTATGGGAACCATGCTGACTTGGCCCTAAACGATGAATGCAATGAGTGCATATCATATTATGTTTGAACTTGAAAAGTGTGTGGGCACTTGGCACGCTGTCGCTGAGTGACAAAGGCAATACCCTATGTATATTATTGGCATAACAACAAAGTGTTGTGATTTCGGCTAACCAAGTGTTGCCGCTCACTATTTATGCTGAGTGATAAGAATTCATATGTAAATACACTACAGTAAAACTTCTAAATATAATGATCACCTCGGACATGGATAGATAACAGAGGTCTACAAATATAGGGGTCATGTGAGTTCTTGGAAAGCAGGGGTACATTTCAAATGTAATTTAGGGCGTAGAATCCGAATCCGTCGTCAGAATTTTCCCATTGCGTCAGAATTTTACGCCCCAAAATAAATTAAAATGGACACCCAGCTTTCCAACAGCTAAACCATGTTTACCAGTGTTCCCCAATTAGGATTCACACGATGTTATATTTTTTATTCCAAGTTGATTGATTTTATAAAATAAACATTTTCCCAAAAATATAATTTACGGTCCCAGAAATAAACAAATAAAAGGGTTAACACATAACGTTTATTCTAATAAGCACACAGATCCCGCAAGCCAACGAAGTAACGTATCTCTTTGTCCACCTCGACAGACGTCTAACGTGGCGTAGACATATCAAATGCAAGAAACTACATCAAAAACTAAAAGCCATTATAGGCTCACGATCTCATATGTGGCTGACATCCTATAAATGCTAGATGTCTTAAGTCATTTTCACGTCACTCTCATATATTTTTTCCTAATACCATATGAGCAACTAACACGACCACTTCAACAGTGGTTTAAAAACTGAAAAAACTAGCTTATATATCTACGTGTTCATGTGTGAACATAAAGTAAATGGTATATTTTGACTCAAAAAACGAACACTTGCATGCAACTGAGATGCAAGAGAATACGTGTGCACTTAAACAGTCGGTGGCTGTCGCTGCTTACAATGAAGCGGCTATACCTAGAGCGCTCTATTACTGGTTTTTGAACCAAATTTAAAAGATCTTAAAGCTAGTTCACCAGCCAGCAGGAAATAAACGTGTGCAAAAAAAATTTTTCGTTACTCATCTTAGTAATCTATTGTCTTTGGTGTTAGCTCCAATCAAAACAATTAGTGACGAGCCCTTACCGCAAAACTATGCCCATACCCTATAATTCAGAAATTGTAATCCTCATACAACAACCCTATATGGGTAGACAAATAAGGGATCGACGAATTCGACAATAAAAAAGGCTGCTAGTCATAAACTTTCCCTAATTAAATAAAAAAAACTGTGTTCGTTAATTAATTTGGGCAAAGATACATTTTCTTAGCACTAGACATAAAGTTTAGCTACCAACAAATCATGCTCGCAGATCGCTGGAAAAAAACCTTAATCTTAAAAGATGGTGGGAATCTAAGCCATATTCTCGGATGATGGAAACTCTTACATCAAGCACGTAAATTTGGTTCTATAAAGCCTGTTCGACGGAAACGTGAGAGTGTCAGTAGAAATCACGTGTTTTTAAGGAAAGACTGAGCTTTCTTGGGTTTACAATGACTTGGAATGGTGCATCAACAGGTAAGGATTATAAAAGAATTTCCGAAGGATTATAAAAGAATTTCCGAAACCCGAAAATGTATTTAAGGTACAGTCACTCGGAGTCCTGATCAGCTATTACTGATGTTTTATTAAGGACTTTGCAGCGATAGCAAACTTTTCCTTTTTTCTCAGACTATAGCATTGGTGCAGTGCTGTCTCAAGACAAGACAGACAGGTTAACTATGCTACCAGTGAAAGGGAGGTTTTTGAACACTGGGCAAGCTAAGACATTATTTGTGTGCGGATAATGATATAAATATTTTTACAGACCAAATGTTTTCCGAGTACTAATTTCCGAAGATAGCCAAATACGCCGCCGAAATCTCAACGAATTGCAAAACATGTGCGATAGGCAAATACGATAAGCACACAAAAAACATAAGCAGGGCGAAACAGCGATCCCCACCCATGTGGGAGAAATGCTGCCAATTGACTTTTTCTCCTCCGATGAAAAATGCTTCCTTACATGCATCGACAAGTTTTCGAATTTTTTCGTCGTCCACTCAACGAAAATTGAAGACCTTATACCGGCCACAAATAAGTTTTTCCCTAGAGCTAAGGTAGTCTATTGTGATGGAAGTTAAATTCGCAACTGATCTCAACCATGTTGGGCAATTACTTCTGTTCATACATAAACACATAATTATTTGTCAATATATATATATATATATATATATATATATATAAAATATAAGAAATATACAGCCAACTGAAAATTTAAGATCCGCATAAGCGGGCAAAGTGCCGCGTTTGCAGTTCCCACAGTGTATAAGAAAATTCAATGTTAGCTATTTGAGTAGGGAGTTAAATATAATAAAATCAGTTTGAAATGATAGCTCAGCGTGTGTTTTTATTTAACATTGCGTTTTACAACTTCAGTGTTAGCATTGCAAATGCTCCGCCTCTCCTAGCGCCTCAAAAGGCAAGTGGAGAGTTTTCATAGTACCTTTTCGGAACTGGCTCAATGTCTAAAAATCAACAAGGGAATATTGGATGCTGTGGAAATAGTTATAATGGCTACCAATATTGGCATTGACATTGAACCGCAGACTTGGCAAAAAGCTTCACCACTGTGCGAGGGGAAATCCGTTGAGTCCGCCCTGGGAACCACGCACAGTAGCGCCTCTAGAACAAAAGCCATTGCAAAAATCATAAAAAGTCGATGTCGCAAAGACGATTTTAACCATACTTAATCGACAGAGAATTTCCCAAGGATTAAGAATCTACAATAAAATTAATTTTAGGATTTTTTTTTTTGTAGATGATATGAGCATTCAAAGTTGAAAATATTTCCATTTTGGCATCATAGGAGAAAAAAATTGAAAATTGGTCGACTTTCAGGTAGCATTACTCAAAATGTAGATTACTTATCGTCATGTTTTTTCCTTTAAACGATAGATACATTCATTACCTATGAAATAAGCTGAAAAAAACGACACTTGTGTTTGGGCTTGCACAGGTAAATCGCTACCTTCCATGTTTTCAATTTTTTTTCACTTTTTTCTGGCTAAAGTAGTCTATATCTTCTGAAGCCGATGAAAGCCACCAAGTACACTATAACTACGACTTTTGTGGATATTTTTTGGACTAAAATCAACTTTCATCGGCTGCCTCACGCTGCGTCTGCGGAAATGCAACGGCATAAACCAAAGCAATTCAGGGGTAAAATATACAAAAATACCAAAAACTCTGGTCTTACTTAAGCGCAAAAACGCTTACTAGGGTTAAATTTTTGAATTTGTTCATGTATTTTTTTTTATGTATTGAATGAAAAATCTTTCCCTTACATTGGTGTCTTAAGAATACTAATACAAAAAAGACAAATTTTATTTTCATGGTTTTATTTTTAAAAAATTAAAATATTTTTTTTTTTTTTTTGTATTCAAAATATTTTTATTTAAGCAAATACATAAAAATAAAGATAAAAAATTAAATAAAAAATATTTTTTAAAAATTGTCTTCATAGAAAAGAATCTATTTTTCCACTTTAATACCCTATAAAAAGGCGAATAGGTGGGCGTGGCACATTATTCAATACATATGTAAATTTTACAACAATTACCTGCCAGTCGCCGTTTTAATTATTTGAATATCTTCTTTGGTTCAAAAGTTATGATTTTTGCAACCTAAAATGAGAAAAGGCGCTACTGTGCCACGGTCCTCAATAAGGAGAGGGTGGTCCACAAGGAAAACATTAAATAGAATTTGTTGAATACCTTTTTCCATTTATTCCCATTGTGCCCACTTAGTAGTTTATTTTTTAAGTTAAGTCCGGATGGCGGTGATTTGGAGAAAACAAGATTCTCGGAAATGCAGCTAACAAACGAATAAAAGAGAACGGTAAAGATAAACAATAAAGCTCAACATAATAACCTTGTTACATTCGAAGATTGCGTCTTCACCACGAAACCCCCAATGTTAATTACTATAAGGTCCAGAGAAAAGCTCCAGGACTGGCAAGCTTCAGGAGTTGCAAACTCCCCTTACCTTCGTTGAAGAAACGAACGCAAGGCGGAGATACAAAGATAGCGCCTACCGAGGGCGGTTTTATTTCATTAAGTTCGCCACTGTGAGTCTTTTATTAAAATTAAGTCAATTTTGAATTACATTTTTGCTTGATATCTAGAATAAAGAGCATTGCAAATTTAAAAGAGGGCTCTGGTAACCCCCGTTAGAATTGTATATCAATATCGCTATCTTAGTCCCTATGCCAGAAGTTTGAAAGAGGACAGTCATCCTCCTAACTAATTTTCCTATCTCTTCGACTGAAGTTACCCCGCATCCTGTTTACGGACCGCTGTGATGGACATCTGAAAGATCACACATTTTGTACATAAACATAACGGAAGCAAGTTACATATTATTTACCACATCGAGCGTAATAAGAATAGAAGGCAGGGCCGATTTAAGAGTTAGAAAAGAGCTTTGCCACTAAGGCTAGTGGAGTAGTCACAACAATAAATAACTTTATTGACACAAACAATTTCATAATTAGAAACTGATGATTTTTATCCAGTAAAAAAATTTTAGGGTAGACTAGTATACTAGAACCAAAGTTGGTTTTTTAATGTTTGGCTCAAAAGTTATAAATAATTCTATCGCCATTTTGGGTTTAGTAAGAAATTCATGGAAAATTACATTGCCCATTATATATAAAAAAAGTAAAAAAGGTATTCTATTCACGTACCGATATACATACATGAATACGTTTAACTATAGGGCGCCGCAAACATATTTTCACCTCCAATACTGCATTGCAAACATATGACCAAAATTATATTACCTTACAAGGATATAAAAACATTCTTCATTAAGAATCAGGCAGCTTTAAGTTATGCAATTACCCATAGAACAAAAAAATAAGTTCTGCAGCTTAACAAAAAATATTCAAATTGATTCGGTATCTAAGTTTGTAAACCGAGATTTCCTTAAAAACGTACATTTTCCTCGGTTCACCAATTATTATTTTATTATTATACATTTTATTATATTAGTCGACAATTTTTTAAATATTATACATGCTTATACAATCAACAATTATACATACATTCATCTATGTTCAAATGTATGCTCAAGTCTGTTTATAAGACTCTTATTTCTTCAGCTAACTGAAATGTAAAAACCTGTTTGTTACGCCATTCTTTTGGTTTTACAAGTCTCTTTTGCAAAACGTACATTACCCATTTTGTGTTTACAAATGGTATTTGAAATAAAGATAATGCTTACCTAGTGCGCAAGCTTAAATTTCTCGATATGTTTGGTGATTTCGAAGAAAATTTTACATTTGTTAAGGCACTATTACCACTAGTGAGTTGACTTGCACTTGTACGTGGTAATCGTGGATTGGTATTACCATTCAACGATCGCTGTACATTATTAGCATTTGTTGCTTCTGCTCCCATTGGAACATTTGTATTGATATGTATAAAGCATAAAATCAAAATTGCAAGCGTCATCTGGCCGATAAAACTATCCCGCCATATTTTACTCTGAAACGCTATCATGTCTGTAAATATATATTTTGAATCCAAATCTACAGGTTTAACCTGCAAACAAAACATATGTTTTATAATATTTCTAGATTTCTTGACGGGATTTAAAACATTAAATAATTATATAAATTATTTTTATCCTAAAAAACTAGGCAAGAAATCTAAATATTTGTAATAGCCCATTAATATCACTTGACCAATAACACTATTTTATGACATTGTACTAAATTTTGTCTTTGCCTTTCTGCAACTTACAAGAGACTAACACTTTCAGTGAAATTTGTATATGTATGTTATAGATCTTAGTAGCAATGCAAGCAACAATCAACATGCCTAGAAACTCACCACAACTATCTCTGTGGAACTTGTTTGCTCTAGTTGGAAGTGAGAGTTGAGCTTTAAACGGCAGAGAGAACATGCATCGAAAGAATCTATTTATACATGCTCTGGTTAATGTTAATTTGAAGTGTTCAAGTATTCAACAGTGAAATGACTATCGTATAATTATGAAAGCATAAACATAAGAAACCTATTCATATAGCTTAATAAAAAGAAACCTCTTTTATCTGCTTTATACTAATGAATAGTAAATTTATTAACACCATATATACGAACTCTGCTATCTTTTAACCGGCCTCTTGTAAAATAATTTTCATTAATCAATGGGTCAACAAAATATTAAAGAAAAGAGTTCAGAAAGTTCGCTATAAGATTCCCGGCAATAAACTTAAATTACATTATATTGAAAGGCAAGTGCGTATTTGTGGCACTAAAATACTTGTAAGCTTGAACAGCCATACTTTTGCGACAAATAATCGTAATTTATTTCTTAATATCTTAAAACTGGAAAGACAGTAAATAATAAAAAAGCTGCACCCTCAAAATTCGAAAAACTCAATTTTTCAAGTAAATAACTTTAAATATCTAAAAAATTACATTATAAATGACCACCAGCTTTTCAAAAATTAAACCGTGTCGAAATATGTTATCTTCATATTTATATTCTTTTTACAGTTTTACATGTAAAGTTTTACATTTTCCTCTATATTTTCCGATCGTTCCTCGGAGCTCTATGATATAGTCGTTTATTTTTAATAAAATTAAAACAAAAACTCTGAAATATCTCTTAATACTACACTCCTGCCCCAATTATACGACACCCTCAAAATTTTTGTTTCGACCCTCGTAGGAAAGTGGGAAAGAATAATACAACAAAATAAAGTATGCAGAATGAAAGCTTAATGAATTCTGCTTAAAATATGATTTTCTTATCACTGATTGGATCTTGCGTTTTCAAGTAGCGGTAAAAAAAGCGCAAAAGTCTAAATTTTGCTATGCTTGAAACTGTATCAAAGCTATACGACACATTGTGTTATCACCAAATTTTTGAACAATCCGGATGAATATGGCGTAAACCATAGCTTAGGGAGAAAACCCAAGCTGTCTGACCGCGATAAACGTCGTGTAATAGCCAGATCTAGCAATTCATTTGCTTCGTGCTCCGCACTTGCCGCAAGTTGCAGCAACCCTGTGTCAAGAATGACTATTTGGCGGACGCTGCAATCATCGGGATGCATTATCAGAGGAGTCTTAAAAAAGGCTCCCTTCCTAAAGCCGCGCCACAAAGCAGCCCGACTTCAATTTACAGAAAAAAATTTGCAGAGAAATTGGGCCTCGGTATGCAATTTTTACCTCTTTTTTAAAATTGCGTTTTTTTCAATATTTTTCGTTTAGATCATTTTTTCTGATGAAATTTGCAACGCAGTGAAGGAGACATTTCCGACCCTATAAAGTATATATATTCTTGATCAGCA
>VNJS01015590.1:0-15853 GCA_008042575.1 Drosophila watanabei
TATAGGTGATGTAATGTTCACCTTATATATGGAGCATCGCTGAGGCTTGTCATTTGATGAAAAGCTCGAAAGAATAGCCCACTTAAAACAATACTCGTCATTGTTCTGTACGTTTATCACGGCGTTTTTCTTTCGGAGTTTTTCAGGTAGCTTGAAGTGTACTGATCCTTTCAATGGATCACATATGTACATATTCATCTCTACTCTGATAATGCGAGACAAACTCCAACCGCTATCCCTTTCGGCAAATTCTGACATCTTCGCCTCAATTTCGTCTTTGTGATATTCCATGTATGCTTCTAAATTGGATGCTGCTGTAATAAATGTCATTTTAGTCTGAAATGACTTTATTTCGACACGAGTATCATGCTTCTTGACTAGCAAGTACTCTCCAAAGAGCTCGAAATTGATTTTGGAGCAATGGTGTTTGTTCAACGCATTTTTTAAATGAGGGAGCAAAGCTAGAGCCGCTTTATCAAAAAATTCTACTGGATTTCTGAGTGCAGCCCCCTCATTAACGAACATGTACTGGAGAATTCGTCCCTTGAATCCATCCAGTATCTTCTTCACACTTCCATTTATATTTTGTGTGGATAATAGTTTATGGGATTCAGTGCGGAGATGATTTTTTTGGGCTTGGGAAGGCGGCTTGTAAAATCGCTTCTCTCATCCAACGACTTGGAGCGTCTGCGGCGATTGGTGACATTATTAGTGTTGGTGGCCTCCTTCAAGCGATTGTCGGTTTCGACAATCTCTATATGGGTGTTGCCTCCAACTTATTCTGGTTACTGCCAGAAGGCCCCGGGGAATCGGATAAATTGACTTTTGAAGCGACTGGGGAGCCCTTTGGCTTTTGTGAGGCTCGTTTAGGATTTAATAAAGTCTTGGTTTCATTTTCTGTGGTGACTGAGCTACGGGGCTGTCCAATAGGATGACACTTTGATCCTCTTGATTGTCATCATCTTTGTCATCAGCGTGGTAGGAACTTTGAAAGTCGAATAATTTACAAACTTGAAGGCAGTAGACTAAGAACAAATTAGGAATTTATAAATAGAATAAATGTTGAATATCACAATATTCTACTTCCACTGAAAGTTGAAGAGCTTCCATTAGGTACAGTTCCGCAATTTCCGTTTGATTGTATGCACACAGTTGGCTGGGGCGTCATAAAAGTATGCTAAATGGATGATCAAAATTAGAGGCTGGAATTACTCCCTATCAAGAGAACAAATTCACCACTTAAACAAGAAAACAAGATGGCAATATACAAGACGATCCTTTGCCCTATATGGAAATACGCTTTCCAAATATATGGCACTGCAAGCCAAAATTTTGAGGAAAATTTCCGGCGTCCCTTGGTACATACGAAACAGGGACATCGAGAGGAACCTCAAGGTCCCCAAGGTCGGAGACGTTCTGCAAAATTTGGCAACCGGCTATGTGCAACGGCTTGGAGACCACCCTAACGCATTGGCCAGACAGTTAACAGCGCAACCGACGAGAAGACGCCTAAAAAGCCGATTTACCTACAAGGGTCATAACATAAATGTATATGAATGTATATAAATGTAGTAAAACTTAAGATATTGTCTAACTTGTATATGTACGATCATGTGATCTATTTGTTTTTTGTTTCTTCGATATGTAACTAGATTAAGTTGCCTCAGCGGTGACAGTAAACTTGTTAACACCAAATAAAAATTTTTTACATGAAAAAAAAAAAAAAACAATATGCTTTCCCTATGCCTCTCCTTAAGCATTTTCTTTACTATAGCCGTCAGGAATCTCACCGAATCGACAATGATTTGACACTTAACATAATAATAATAAAATAAATATACTTTTACTTATACTTTATATATATATATATACTTATACTTATACTTTTATTTATTTCCACTGCACTTTAGAAATTATTATAACACACAAAGTGAAAGACACATATCAAAAAGCTATTTCATTATATTTCGTCGCCAGCTGCTAAAATAATGATTCCAATAGTTCATAATAGCTGAATTCTCAGACTTTTGTAACCAAAGACGTTTAAGTAACTTAAACTTAACTTACTTAAACTTAAACTTAACTTACTAAAACGTCTTTGGTATTACCTTCCACCTTCTAATCAAGTTCTAGTCCACGGTTACGGATATATAAGTCATGCGCTTGTTGCGATTGGAGAGTTATCTAAAGAAGCTGCCTAGTCAAAAAAAAAAAATAAATATATATAAATAAATAAATAAATAAAAAAATAAAGAGAGTGTCATACTCGAAAAATGTCACGAGTTAAGAAAAATAAGGATTTGATTAACATATTGGTTTTAAGTTCAGAACCTTTCATAACTGGGCAAAGAAAACTACCATGCACAATAAAAAAAATTGTTAAGCGGTGTACATTGGTTGCTAAATTACTTAATATGTGAATTTGTTATTGTTTTGTAGTATCTTAAATATAAAAATGAGTCCCAAAATGTGTTGTAAGCGCATAACTCAACAACGCCTGGACCAATTTGGCCAAATCTTTTTTTAAAATGTTTGTTGAAGTTCGAGGATGGTTTTTGCGGCGAGAAAATTAGAATTATTGCTGGAAAAACCCTAAAAATAGCCCTTTTTCCCATACAAATGATAACTAAAACGTAGTCAATTTGAGCTATTATTGCTATGGTATAAAGTTCATATTAAATTACAAGCGCTCACTGTTGTCTAAGCAATGTAGGCGTGTCCCTAACGTCAAAGATCATATCTATCAAAACAATGTGCGTGTGTGCAATGGAGCACAGAATACATAGTTCGAGGAGTTTAATGTCGCGTTTCTTTTGTATTAGTTTCGGCACGCGAGATAAAATGCATCAGTTTCCACGTCATTACATCAGTCTAACAAAAATCGCGTTACCAACAGTGTTTTATTATTTTTTATATCAAAATTTTAAATAATAATAATAATATCAAATAAAAAAAAAAAGACGGGTTTGTTACAACGCTTATAACTCGAGATCTGCCGAACCAATATTCATGGTTATAGCAAAAAACATCTTAAAAAAATGGCAGTTTCGGCAGGACAAGGAGGAGCCTTTTATGAACTCCTCCGAAACGGCTTTACCGATTCTTATGAAATTTAGTGTGCTTATTGGGTAGGACTAAGAATCGGACAGCGTATATTTTTTTATTCTGGCAGTTTTTTTTTATTTCACTACTTTCTGCCGGGATACGATCAAAAATGGAATCAAATTGACTGTTATGATATATCATATCATATCATATCATATCACATAATATCATATCATATCATATCATATCATATCATATCATATTTATATCAAATTTATATCAAATTTATTAGATAGAGGCAGGTAAGCTCATTAAGAAATTAAGCTGCCATTGAACATCCAAAATATTCAAGATGCCGGCCACTATGGACACAGTACTAAAACAATGTAACCATTGTGATTTATTTTGCGTCCACTTTTTCACTGGAAAATAAAAGCCATATCGTAATCAAATATAATAATCGCAGCATGCCACTTTGATAACTTTATTTATTTATTTGTTTTATTTGCAGTCAGTAATGCCAACAAGAACAAAATGGACCAATTTGGTTGATTAGATTTTATTGAATTAACCAGAAAAAGTTAACAATATTGCTGCAAACGGTTAAAAATTAGATTCAACGCTAAAAACCAAAGCCAAATTTATCACAAAATGGGCTCATTGGTGTTGCCTACAATTAATATACATGGCAAAACAGCGATTGCCGGGTCAACTAGCATTAGTTCGGGCCCAGCAAAGCTGGTCCGGGTCTGCTAGTATATATATATATATATCGACCCACTGTACTAAGTGTACTAAAAGGGCACACACTGTAACACTTTGTCGCGGTGTTTCTATAATTCAAGGTCTCGGTAATAAACCTAAGTGGCCGAAACACGAGCCGATCGCTATGCCTTGGACCGCACACAGAAAGTGCATTTGTCGTCATAAATGCAACACGAGCGGACCACATGTATGTGCATATACCTCCGCGCTCCAGACTTGGGTTTCCTTAGCTCCTAAGTTACATATATCGTTGAACAGAAATACTCCTGTGAGCTCGGAGCGGCAACAAAAATATAAATATATATAACCAAATTTGGTAAGAATGTATATATTTCGACAAAATACATAATCTTTGAGATTGATTTAGATATCTTAAAAAAAATTTTTATACCAAATGTTGCTTTTTAACCGATTTTTCATATGGCAGCTATATGATAGAGACGGTGAATATGATTTTTACTATATACTTAAAATATTTTTCTAGATTTTTCGAATCAATTTCAGAGCGATGTGTCTACTAGAACTATATATGGTCGCGTCTCCATACAAGCCCAACCACTGTGCAGTTGTGTCTTGTATTAAGACAATCACATCTTCCGATGTCTGAGCAGGGAAGAGCCGCAACACGAATATTTGTGGTACTACTAAAAGGGCTTTCGGGAAGGCAGACTGAACTGAACTGGTGTTGATACCATGAGGGAGTAAATAGCGGAACTCTGAGCGTTTAATATCGTAAGGCTATTAAATTGAGTATCCAGCGCCAAGAGCATAGCATGAGTTTTACGAAAACTCGATAAAGCCTCTTTAAAACCGCCTCTTTAAAATCGTCCACGCAGAGAATGATGCGTAGGAGCTTCACGAAGCTAGGAGGAGCCGACACAGAGGACCTGTCGCTGGCCATCAGCCGGTATGACGAGCTGGTCATGGCTCTGATGCTGAGATGCGGAAATCTCGAGTCGCGGCTGGCTAAGCCGCCATCGTCGATCTCAACGATCCCGTCGATGCAAGCTGCCAGTTTTCCCCCGCTGCCACAGGTTGCACCCACCGCTGACCGCGGACCACCAAGGTTCGCGAGACGTGGTCAGCGGTGGTGAAGTGCGACGACCCGGCGCACACTGGGGCATTCTGCCGAAACTCGTTGCAAAAATCACTTTTTGACTTGTTGAAATGAGCCAAACGAATGATACCATTTAATTGGAAATTGATTCTATTTTTTAAATGTAAAAAATTAAAAAATTTTACGATTTTTTTTTTTGGAATTTATAGAGACGCGCAAAGTTGACACAATTTTGACAAAAAAAAATATGTGCGAAAAACTTAGTATGTAGGGCAAATTTGACTATAAATATTTAAGTAACTATAATGGTAGTGTAGTTAATGTAATTTTTCCCTAATTATCTGTTATAATGCCAATAATTTTGTGTCATCAGAAAATTTAATTTGAAATTTCAGATTTTTGTAGAATTTTTTTGAAATGACACCTATTTTTTCCATATTTTTAAACAGAACATAGACTTCTAACTACGATGCCAGCGCGTGCCACCTTTCTTGACGACATCAAAAAATCTCTTAAATATTTCATAATTAATTAAAAAAAAGTTTTATTGCTACATTTTTGCACATTGTGAGATATTTGAAGTTTTTCCAAGTTAACTCTGCGTTTTCATCAGCCCCCTAAGATATGCAACACTTTTTTTTATTGATTTCATGTTTGCTTTTTTTAACCTAACTATAGTTTAATTAAAAACAAGAGTGTTTTTGCCAAAAATCGTAATAAATTTATTAGTTAACATTATTCAACGTAGAAGCCGTTGAATAAATGCTTTGATTATTTACGTCGTCCTCAACGTTCTCAAATAGAGCCGCCATATCGGGCGAGTAAGTTATTTTTAATTTCGGCATAGCTCGGACATGTTTCATATTTGAAATCGGAAATTTTTGGATCCGATGACACCAGCAGCATATTAAAAAGATCTTCATTTTATCGAGAACTTGAAATTTTGCACGTATTTGAGTATCTGTACCTTTTATAATCTTTATTTTTAGCTTCCTGTGCCTCTTTAGATAGCTCGCCAATTGGTAGACACTGATACTCTAGGATATTTTTGCCGTGATCCAGCACCGTTGGTGTTAACAATTTATTTGGGTATTTGTCCTTAAGAATGTTGGATGTCTCCGTAGCTTACTTGCCAAACTTTTTGGGAACGTTGACTCTTTTAATGAGTTCATTATCGACTCCGATTATACGGGATGTAACTTCAAAGTTGCTAAAGAATTTTCTCGACGTATTTCCGTCATCGGTATTTCCAAAGCCTTGCTACGGAAGATCTACCAATAGACCCAGTTCAGTTTTAAATTGCTCTTGAATTCTTTTCTTCGTATCTGGTTCGTAGTTATTCGTTGGCAATGTGTATGCCAGCTTCAAGAAGAATTCCATGAACCGTTTGCGTCAAACTGAGAGTTTTTTTTCTGTGTTTAACGCCGCATATTTTTAATTTGACTTCGAAATTATTAAAACTTTTAACATTTTTCTATTCGTTAATCAATTTTATCTAATCTAAACTATTGTAGCAAACTTTTTTATGAACCTAAATAATTTTCCTTGACCAAAATGTAGAAAACCACAAAATTCATCAAAAAGTTTGAAAATATTTTTTTTTTTTTTTTTTTAGCTTAATTAAACTATTTTTTTTATATTAATTAAGTAAAATTAAGTAAATAATATTAACATTAAAATATGCGTACATTTTTTTTTTTATATTTTTATTTTTATTTTAAAGTTGAAAATTTCAAAATTTTGTGTTTGACCCTCTTATACGCCCATTTTTGCTGGGCGTGGCAAGTCCATTTTTGCACCAACAAATTCTGTGGGTATCTACTTTACAATGGTAAAGGTTTCAAAAAATTAGAAAATTTATTTCAAAAGTTATGATTTTTGCAACGTGTTTAGGCAGAATGCCCCACTGTGCGGCGCTCACGGGGAAGGCCATTGCGAAAAGCTCCGCAAGATGGTGGCACCCGCTCTGTAAGCGGCCGAAACGGCCATTTTGCATGATTATTTTGATAAGAAATAATCAAGCAACCATTGCGAAACTTTGAAGATATGGCCATTTCCAGGATGGCGATCGTTACATTTTCATTTTACATGACAATTTTTTATTCACGATCATCGCTTTTACCAAGTTATATTTTATGCCCTGTCGATTTGAAAATATTTCTTAAAAGCGATCCCAACAGAAAACAGAGGTCAAATTTTATTTCATCTGGAAAATTTCTAAAATTTGCAAAGAGTGGCGAGTAATTCCAATTTTTAAATAGCAATAATACCACGTAGTTATCTACTTTAAGAATTTATATTATATTATATTATAACAGGAAAGGAAGCTAACTTCGGCACGCCGAAGTTTGTGTACCCTTGCAGATTTCAATTGCATTATTTATAATCTAACCCTATCTATCTTAAAATAAATTACTTTCAATTCAATTTTATTTTACAGTTTTACATTTTTACATGTAAAATATTTTACCTCCACATTTACCGATCGTTTGTATGGCAGCTTATGATATAGGCGTCCGATTTTATTGAAATTTACAACAAAATTTTAAAATAATATAGAATACTTGTATCTAAAAGTAGAAGAAGTTATGTCGAAAACTGACAAAGTTAAAAATTTTTATTCTAAAAATTTCCCGACCATTCCTATGGCAGCTATATGATACAGTAGTTCCATTTTTAAAAAATTGTATCCAAAAATCTAGAATAATATATATAGCTTATAACCGAGAGTTGATCAAGATAGGTTAAAAAACAGTGAAGTTATATATTTTTTTCAACAAATTTACGGATCGTGCGTATGGCAGCCATATGATATAGTCGTCCGATCTGGCCCGTTCCTACTTATGTCCGAGTGAGAGTATATAAAAGACTATCTGGAAAGTTTCATTCAGAAAGCTTCAAAACTGAGGGACTAGTTTGGGTAGAAACGGACAGACGGACATGGCTAGATAGACTCGGCTGTTGATGCTAATCAAGAAATTAATGCTTCAATGCGTTGCAAGCTTCTGACTAAAATTATAATATCCTGCAAGGGTATAAACATAATTTTTTTTTTTTTTTTTTACGATCGCGATGTTACGATACAAATCCGAAATAAGCTGCTGTAATAAAACTGTAATAATTATAATACAATATAATATAAATTCTCAAAATAGATAACTACATGGTATTATTGCCATTTGAAAATTTTTATTACTGGTCACACTTTGCAGAGTTTTGAAATTTTCAAGATGAAATAAAATTTATAAATTTTTTTTTTACTTTCCCGACCGCTCCTATGGCAGCTATATGATATAGTCATCCGATTTTTATGAAATTTAGTCTTAAAATCTAGAATAATATATATAGCTTATAACCAAGAGTTGATCAAGAAAGGTTAAAAAACAGTGAAGTTATATTTTTATTTCAACAAATTTACGGATCGTGCGTATGGCAGCTATATGATATAGTCGTCCGATCTGGCCCGTTCCTACTTATGTCCGAGTGAGAGTATATATAAGACTATCTGCAAAGTTTCATTCAGATAGCTTCAAAACTGAGGGACTAGTTTGGGTGGAAACGGACAGACGGACATGGCTAGATAGACTCGGCTGTTGATGCTAATCAAGAAATTAATGCTTCAATGCGTTGCAAACTTCTGACTAAAATTATACCCTGCATGGCTATAAAAAGGGGAAAAAATACCTTGAACTTGAAATGCAGCTCGGAGCATATGTTAAGGCATTTTCATTAGAGCGGAAGAGTGGGACAAGTAACAATAAACGCGGACATTCTTCTCGTTCTTCTGCTAGATTTTTTGGTGACTCTATAACTCTCAAATATATTCGACATTGTTGTTCACTCACTCATGTACTTTGATGGGGGAATCCACCGACGAATGCGATTCCACGATGATGCCGCCATCCTGTGGAGTCAAAAAATATTTACAAGCAAAAAATTTCACTGGGCCCACTGTACTCCATTTAGTTGTTCTAGTTTTGCACTTCTTTTCCTTATCTTTTCATCACACAAAACAAAAAAAAATCAACAATTAAACATGCCTTAAGGGGGGATATACACTTGCTAGAAAAACTATGCGTACATACGTTCACTAACTTTGATTACTAAAAAAACATACTTAGATATCTGATACCGACTTAATTTTTTTTCTGTATATTGTTGACACATTTATTGATAATATATTTATTCAGTTTTCATTTTCCTTAATATGCAACTTAATTTATTAAAAATGTAAAACCAAGTTTTCACAAATAGCTCAAAAACAAAAATGTGTGTAAAACGAATTAATACATTGTGCTTTTTAAATTTTAACGCATACTTTTATTTAATTTTAAGAAGTAAGTAAAATTTTACGTAAGGTTTTTTAATTTTAATAAATTAAATTTAGTATAAAGGAAACTGAAAACAAAATAATTATATTAACAATAAATGGGTCAACCAAATAAAAAAATTCGATTTCAATTATATAAATATGTTTTGTTAGCAATCAAACCTAGGAATCGTGATTTTGTACGCATAGTTTTTCTAGCAAGTGTGCATGTAAGCGGCCGAAGCGGCCATTTTTCATGATTTTTTTGATAAGAAATAATCAAGCAACCATAATGAAACTTTGAAGATATGGTCATTTCCAGGATGGCGATCGTTACATTCATTTTGTATTAAATTTTTTTTACGATTTATATTCTAAAAGGCAATCTTTTATGACTTGTCGTTTTGAAAATATTTCTAAAAACCACGGATCGCGATCGTTACAGAAAACAGAAGTCAAATTATATTTCATTTTGAAAATTTCAAAACTCTGCAAAGTGTGGCCAGTAATAACAATTTTTAAATGGCAATAATACCATGTAGTTATATATTTTGTGAATTTATATTATATTATATTATAATTATAACAGTTTTACTACAGCAGATCTTTACTTTTCATGTTCTTTACTATAAAGGTGAAAACAATTATTAGAAATCAAACATAGAAGCATATTGCTCCTTTTAGAAAATTAAAAAAAAAACATTTCTGAAAACCGTTTATGTTTTTTCCTCGGTAGACCTTTTCTGGAAAGGTCCATATGTATATAAAGCTGATATCGTAGATCATAGAAGCCCAGACCCATTGCTCCCATGGCTCCTTTGTTTTTGTAATCGGCTCCGAAGCATAGGGGAGCAAATGCGTATATGTACACGGCTCTCGGCATGCGCCAATGCTAATTGCAAAAACAATTTTTCACTTTCGTTTTCTTATCTCTATTCTTCATCTGCATTTGAGCAAGGTATCTGGACTTGCATGTGGTTGTTGTTGGGTCATAAAATTTCGTGAGCATTTTGTTGTTGCTTTAGCGACGCGCAGCCACTTGAAGAAATTGTATTAAGCTTTTACTTATTACCTTGTCGGCGCGTCATTTGACAAGTAAAAATTGTCTTTATTATAAAAATGTATCTCCCTAATTTTTTTCAGTGTATCCATTGAAAAAATTCTTTACTAGTGTTGGTGTTTTCTTTTGAATGTATTGAAATTTGCTCCGTCGTAAGCAGCGTTTGGGCGGCCCTGTCGTAGATGATAAGAAAATCAGTTGGAAATAATTTTTTTGCAACATGGCGGACTTATGAAGGATTGGCCGCTATAGACAGACAGAATACAGCTCGTAATTCGTGTCGAAAAAATAAAAAATTATGTTTTTGTATTAATTTAACTTTGTCTTCTATATAAACCTTAAAAACCCAAATGAAATTTTGACAATCAAATTTTAAAAAATGTTCTTTTCTAACACCCTTCAAAAATGCTACAACTTATATTTTTACCCACATTAAGGTTCATATAGAAGATAATTTTATTGTGATGATAATTATCTTTGATTCACTCCGATATCTTGCGTAGTTCTTTGTGAATCTTGTCCATAAAATAAGCAAAAACGCAAAAATCAAATGTGGAGAAAGAGCCGCTTAAAGTTTTTGACAATTGTATACCTTTATTTTGAGGCTCTTGGAGTTCGAATTCGAAAATACAATTTTGACAGCATATTCTTTAATTAATAAACTATTTTTTAAAGGTTTAATGTACATCCCCCTTAAATAGAATGTTTCCGAAGCTCTCTGACGATGCACGTAAGCTTTAAATGTTTAAAAAAAATTCATTTATAAACAAGAAAGAAAGCTTCGGCACGCTTAGGCATATGCCACTGCAGAAAAAATACGAATGGAAAAAAAAACAAAGAATTAACAGTAACAGTTTTGCATTTTGCATTAAAGTAACAGTTTTGCATTTCCAATCGTTCCCGATCGTTCCTACGGTAGCTTTAATATATATTAAACAATAAAGGAAGCTAACTTCGGCACGCCATAGTTTGTATACCCTTGCAGATTCCAATTGTATAAATATATTCTATCCCAATATGATATTATATGAATTACTTTCATATTCATACAATAATTACAGTTTTAAATTTTTTTTACATAAACGTAAAGTAATATTTAATTTTCCTTCATAGAATATATATACTTTTTAGGGTCGGAGATGACTCCTTTCCTGCGTTGCAAACTTCTGCAAGGGTATAAAAATCGGACTATATCATATAACAGCCATTAGAACGGTCGGGATATTTCTTGATTAAAATTATAACTTTGTCAGTTTTTAACATAATTTCTTCTTCTTTGATATACAAGTACTTCATTTTTTTTTCAGAACTTTTTTTTGTGAATTTCATAAGAATCAGACGACTATATCGTATAGCCGTCATACAAACGATCGGAAAATGTGAAGAAAAATTACATTTTACTTTACATGTAAAAATGTAACATTATGTAAAATATGTAAAACTAAAAATTATATGAATATAATAGTAATTCATATTATATTATATTGGGTTAGATTATAATTAAAGCAATTGGAATCTGCAAGGTTATACAAGCTTCGGCGTGCCGGTGTCAAATAAAGTTCCCGTTCACTTCGCGTGTGCATGCAGCTTGCCTGTGCTGTGTCTTAATCAAATTTAGTTTGTGCTGCTTGTGTTTGTTTTTGCATATTTTTCTTTCCTTTTTGTGCCTTATTCGTTTAGCCGTTGTTTGCGCCGTCGCGACAGTTGAACGTTGTTAAGCTTGCTTTTACCTACGTGCTCTCTCTCTTACGCTCTCCCGCTCTCTCTATGTAGCTGCATTCCTTAGCTTATTTTATCCTATTTCATCTTATCTCTCGCTTTTACTCTCATTAACGTAACTGGTACAGTGAAAATCGGATCTCTCCGTACATATTTAAGGTGGCGTGTTCCGCAATGAAGGGAGTACAACCACAGCATTTCAATGTGGCCAGAAGAGACCACATAATGCAATAGTCTAGATTAAGCGCCAGCCAATCAATCCTAGAGGATCTCCCGCGATTTAGGGATAACCACAGCCACCACGATACTCCCACAAGAGGGCCTACCTCAATGGGCAGTCTTGGACCACTGCGGTACCTAAATTAGAGGTTAGATCAACCCATTGCCATATTAGTCGTCTCCTAGGACAAGCAACGGTGGGCTGTGGAAGAATTCTCTACCGCTAACCATACGGCAAAGAAAATGGGCTAGTTTCCCCTCCTCCTGCGGAACGCCTGCTCAGCAAACTATATGAGTCGTTAGGTCCTCTCACGGTGCTACAGTATTCCATCAAACGTCCAGGTTTCGCCAACACTCTGAACACCAAGTCTGTCAAGGTCTCGCAAATCTGCATACAGCGGGCAAGCACACAAGACGTGCATCCAGTCCTCGTATGGATCACCACATGCGCAAGCAGTGGTGTCGCTGAGGGATCTCCCATGCAGAAATGCGTTCAACGACCCATGCCCTGTGAGCAGGAAAGACGCCATCATCGTGAAACCAATACTTTGGGGAGCTCCAGCAAGAACCTGCAGTGCCGCAGTTTACATTGTTCTGGCATACCGATAGGCATCCAAGCAGGATCAGCCTATGGCAAGAGGCTAGTCGCCTCTTGGCAGCTACTTGCTCGGCGGTGACATACCATACCGAGGCACCAAACAGCACACAAGGTGCCCGGCTCGAGGACTGACTCGAAGCACACGCGCCAATGCTCCAGAGACTCTAGTCATTCGCCGACGAAGCGAAGCAATGTGCGCGAGGAATTTCATTCCTTCGCTGACCGTGATGCCCAGGAGTAGCTACAACAAAGGTATTTTACCCTTTGATTTTATAGTTCAATCAGGAAATTCATGCATACTATGGGTTTCTCCTCAGTTTCTCAGTTTCTCCTCCACTTAACATCAGGTATCTGTTCCCGATTTCTGTACACGAAAAACACATGTTTATCTCGCTACTTAAAAACATTCTTGAATACATGAATATCGGATTTAAAATAGATTTTCCCCTCGCTGGAGAGAAAATTGAGAGAAAGTAAAGGGATTGTAGCAGATATTTTCTCCGATACAATTAATGGGAGTAGATATATAAAAAATCGTTATTTATAATTAAATAAAATATAGTTTATAAGTATGTATAAATGTTTTGCAATTGAACCATTCGAAGTTTAAAAATCTATTTAAATAGTATTTTTAAAATTATTAAAATAACAATTGAATTTACAATTCAACAACAAAAATAAAAAAAGACATTGGGCTAACATTTAAGCCATTATTAGTATTCTAGGTTAATCAGTCTTTATAATATTTGTTGTAAATAAAATTTATTAAAATTGTAAATTAACTAACTAACTTCGGTTCAGTGCGATATGCGTAATAAAGTTATGAGCGTAGCTGCTTTAATGAATCACTACAAGGTGTGCTCATCTCAAAATGATACTGTACCTGATGAATCAAAACTTACATGTGATATGTGTAATGAAGTTATGAATGCAACTGCTTTCGTGGATCATTACAAGGTGTGCTCAGCTCAAAATTATAGTACACCTGAAGTATCAAAACATACGTGTGATGTGTGTTTAATGGATTTTGACACAACTGAATTTGAAGATCACTACAACAAGTGCTTAGATCAAAATAATATTATAATACCCGATACAACCCAACACCAGTACATTCAAGTAGAAAATGATGATCAACCTTCCACATCACGTGCTATAATGAAGCGAAACAGGATAGGATCAGATATTTCGAATTCAAAGAGATCAAAAAGGAGTAAGACACAGACAAAAATAATATGTGACTCGTGTGGAGAAACTTATCCGATTAGACAGTTTCTTAAGCATATTTCATCAGAAAAACATAAAAATGCTGAAGCTGAAAAAAATTCCAAGGCTGAAATTATTGAGTTAGCATTGAAATCAAATTTCCCAATAAAATCATATCGGTTCCAAAAACCTGGTATTGATTCGATTGTGATAAAAGATTTTTATAAAAATTTGCAAGACAATATTTTAACAGTTCTTAACAGATGGTGGAAGGAATATATCTCAATTAAATTCAGCCTTAAAATTGTTGGGCTGTATGTCAAATTCACTGATGATGAACAATGCATTGAGACCAAGATACATTTTAGTACTCCTTATATAACTGTTTATAATGGCTTTGAATTAATTCCGTCCCTTGATAAAGCAATTGATTATTATCAAATGAAAGCAGTGAGTTTCAAGAACGAGACTCGGGATGGGCAATTAAGTCATTTAAATTTTTTGATCTTTTAACACTAAAATTGGAGCACATACCCGTAAGGGGATTTATAGTGGCACCGGAACCCATTAGGTCAAGAAATACTTTAATTAATGTAAAAAACGAGAGCAATTATTGTCTTAAATGGGGTTTACTTGCATCCATTGCATATAAAATTCACCGTACAAATCTTTACAACTAAGAACCAGTTGTATAAAGAAGAGATAAGTTGCAAAATACCAAAACCTATAAATGTTATGACATTACGCAAGACTTTATTCGCTACGGTGGCGTTGCATTGAACTTTACGGGGATTGAGTTCCCCATTGCAACATAAGGGATTAAGCAGTTTGAGAAACAAAATACTATTTTCAGCATAAATGTAGATGAAATTGACTATAAAAGAAAGCAAGTCGCGGGTCCTGTTGTAAGAACAGAATATAGATCAAGACTAAATCATATAAATTTGCTGAATATTGAGGCTAATAACTCAATGCACTATGCATACATAACCAGCATGAAAACGTTATGCTACTCACAGCATTCAAAGTCCAATTCAGAGGCCTACTTTTGTGAGAATTGCTTACAGTTTATTACTACTTCAAATACAACTCATAATACCAAGGAATGTGGAAAAGTAGCTGCTGAATATGCTAAACCGAATGCAACAACCAAATTTACACGTTTTTATAAAAAACTATCGCCACCCTATATTAAAAACCTTCCACACAGTGCAGAACTCTCCATCAGTTTCATCAACAACAAAGGCTCAAGAGCATATTCCATGTGCTGTTTCGTTTTATGTTGAACATAAATATAATCTATCCGAAAATAAACTCAATACATTTGAATTCTATTCTAAATGCAGATTTCTTATAATATTATTATTGACTTTCTTTATTAAAGGCTCCGAATGCATGTCGAAAGTTTGTGAAGCACTTCATGAAACCACAAAGCATCTTGACAATCGATACTGGGGAAATCAAACCGTAGCAACTCGAGAATTGGACCCATGCGAAGAGTACTTCTACGAGAACGACTATTGCTGTGCCTGTGAGCTGCCAATTGAAGACGGATCCGAAAAATATTTCAATCAATTTACAGGTGGATTTGTAGGTCCTATCCATAAGAAATGGCACAAAGATTATAGACTCACGCAGGCATTTTTTCCTGTTGTATTTCAAACCTCTCAAGATAAGATAAAACACTTAGGGGATAATTTGAAACCAATTCCTTGTAATTAGGAACTATATATTTCTCTATCCCAGACTATTTGATTAGGTGGAAACCATCGATATCAAATTCAATTTATAGATTCGAACAGATTTTTGAATTCAAGTTTAGAAAAGCTAGCTAGTTACATGGATAATGCTAATTTCAATCTTTTAATAAGTAAA
>VNJS01015595.1:3358-19555 GCA_008042575.1 Drosophila watanabei
GCCCGGCAGGGAAGGCAGCCGCGCGGGGGAGCGGTGTGTTCTGGCCCCTGCCTGCACCCTGCGCGGGGTGCTGGGGGAGGCGCTGGGTGCGTTTATGGCGGTGCTGGATGGCCAGACGCTGGCTGATCTGTTGCGGCCTTTTGAGATAAAAACAGTGCAGGCCATTACGCCGGAGGGCGAAAAAAGGGTGCCAGAGATCGTAATGGAAAGCGCATCGGAAAGCGCACCAGACAGCGCGCCAGACTCCGCACAAAAGGCGGACTGAAGGCCGGGAACCCGCGCGATCTGTCTCATGAGGCGCAGCCGGGTCTTTTAAAATGGAATGAACGGATTAAAACCCGGAACGCCTCCCCGGATTTGCGGGCGGCGCAAAAGAAGGGTTGTCCGTTTTCTCATGCTGCATTTCACGCCAGATTCCCCTGCGTCCCTCATCGCTTTGCTGCTCTGTGGGCTGCTGGTCTGCGTGTTTGAGTTTGTGAACGGCTTTCATGATACCGCCAATGCCGTGGCAACGGTCATTTACACGCGCTCACTCCGCGCGGGCACGGCAGTTGTTCTGTCAGGCGCCATGAATTTTCTGGGTGTGCTGATGGGCGGATTGAGCGTGGCCTATGCCATGGTGGAGCTTTTGCCGCCGGACGTGCTCTCCCCGCCGGACGGCACGCCTGCGGTGCCCATGCTGCTCTCCCTGTTTGGCACGGCACTGGTCTGGAATGTGCTGACATGGCGGGCGGGTATCCCCAATTCCAGCTCTCATTGCGTCATTGGTGCCATTGTGGGGGTGGCGATTGGGGATGCGTTGGTGCATGCGCGCAGCCTGCGTGACGGCGTGGACTGGCATCAGGTCACCAAAGTTCTGGAGGCGCTGGCTGTCTCCCCGCTTCTGGGGCTGGTTGGGGCGGCGCTGTTTTATCTGGCCTTGCGCGCGGTGGTGAAAGATCCGGCGTTGTATCAGCCCCCCAAAGGGCATGAACCCCCGCGTGGCTGGGTGCGCTGGCTGCTGGTGGCAACATGCAGCGGCGTCAGTTTCTCCCACGGGAATAATGATGGGCAGAAGAGTATTGGCCTGATCATGCTGGCAGTCGTCGGGCTGATGCCAGCGCTGTATGCGTTGAACCCGCAGGAGGCACACCGGCTGCCACTCTCTGTCCAGCAGGCAACGCAGATTGAAAATCTGCTGAACCAGTATGACCATAATGGCCTTCGCGCGGACGCTCTGGCCGCCGCTAGCCGCCTGAAAGCGGACAGTGAGGCGGCTCAGGTCAGGGAGAAAAAACCTTCCGGAGGATCTGCTGCCGGATCAGACGATGCCGCGACGCAGGGGGCGTTACGGTACCGCGTGACGCAGCGTGCGGATGTGTTTGAAGTTCTGGCCGGGCTGAAGCAGGTTGAGCATGGGGCTACAGCTCCGCGGGCAGAGCGTGCGCAGGCAAAGGCTCTGCGCCAGACCATTCAGCCAGTAGTGGAGTTTGCGCCATGGTGGGTGCGGTTGCTGAGTGCTTTATGCCTCAGCCTTGGCACCATGATTGGCTACAAACGCATTGTCCGCACGCTGGGTGAAAAAATCGGCCGTACCCATTTAACGCCCGCGCAGGGGGCATCCGCAGAACTGGTTGGCGCAGGCCTGATTTTAACGGCTGGCTACACCGGCCTGCCCGTTAGCACCACGCATATCATTACCGCAGGCATTGCGGGCAGCATGATTGGCGCAGGCAGCGGTGTGCAGGGCGGCATGGTGGGGCGTATTGCTCTGGCATGGCTTGCCACCCTGCCTGTCACAATCCTGATGGCGGCATGTCTGTTTTATCTGTTGAGTGCTTGATCTCACATAAGGTTTTCAGGATGACGTCCTGTTCATTTATTACGCTAAGCGATGTTCCGTGATTGACAGGCCTTTGTAGAAAAGCAGGCTACACATCCCATGTGGTGCCGGTCTGGAATCCGGGATGGAAGGCTGCACCCGCCGGCTCATGGTACGCTGTCCGCGCATAAGTGGCCAGCGCGTGCTGAGTGGGACCGAAGCTGTAATCCCTGAAGGCGTTCCATCGGAGGAGGCTTAGGGAGCGTTTGCCCCGCATAAAGTATTCCCAGAAGAAAATAATTATTTTACTAAATTATATCTTGGTCTTTTGAATTCCGAGTTTTGCGCGGAAGGCGTTAAGCGTCTGCATGGATGCCGGTCACGGCTCCTGCCCCTTTGACCCTTAAGCATCTTCTATGACGAATCTGATAAGAGTTATTAATTTGAATAATCTATTTATGCGTTGACCCTAACTATATCCACACATATATAGTCGACTCCAGGCAGAACAGAGCGCTCTGCCGGAGGGAGGATGGTATTCTCTGACAGAGCAAGGATTTTTTTGAAAATTTTCCCTTCTGCTAGAAGTTGATCGGTCTGTTTTTGTCGGTCAGAGGGGCACTGGTAAGGCAGGTGGTTCTGCTTTGTCAGACGTATGCCGCATGCGCGGTTGCGTGTCCTTTTGCCTGATTTTCCATTGTTTACGAGGTAAAAATGGCGTACGCGACAACAAACCCCTATACAGGGGAAGTTCTTGCCACTTTCCCTGAAGCCACAGATCAAGAGGTGCAGACAGCACTTTCCGACGCTTATTCAGCGTTTGAGACATGGCGTGATACCCCGTTTGCAGAACGTGCTCGCATCATGACGGCCGCTGGCGCCATTCTGCGCCGTGATGTGGACAAGTATGCCGCACTCGGCACGCTTGAAATGGGTAAAACATTTGAAGAATCAAAGAAAGAAGTCATTCTTTCTGCGGAAATTTTTGAATATTACGCGAAATATTCAGAAGAACTGCTGAAGCCGGAAAACCTGCCGGTTGCAGATCCTGCTGAAGGAAAAGCCGTTCTGGTGCATGAACCGCTGGGTATCGTGTTTGCCATTGAACCGTGGAATTTTCCTTTTTATCAGGTTGTGCGGATTATCGCGCCGCAGCTTTCAGCCGGCAACGCTGTTCTGCTGAAACATGCGTCCAATCTGCCGCAATGTGCTGCGGCCTGTGAAGAGCTGATGAAGGAAGCCGGACTGCCGGCCGGACTGTTCCGCAATCTTTATGCGGCGCGGTCTCATACCGCTCTGATCCTGAATGACCCGCGCGTGTGCGGTGTTGCGCTGACCGGTTCTGAAGGTGCTGGCACGATTATTGCGGGCGTTGCTGGTAAAGCTTTGAAAAAAGCAACCATGGAACTGGGTGGCGCAGACGCTTTTATTGTTCTGGACGACGCAGACGTAGAAAAGGCCGTCAAATGGGCCGTTATCGGGCGCCATTGGAACGCTGGGCAGGTTTGCGTCTCCGCCAAACGTCTGATTGTGGCTGATGCGGTTTATGATCGCTTCCTTGAGCTTTACAAAAAAGGCGTTGCCGAACTGAAAGCGGGTGACCCGATGGACCCGGCCACGACGCTGGCGCCTCTGTGTTCTCAGGGTGCGGTGGACGATCTGCATAATCAGGTCACGGCCGCCATCAATCATGGTGCCAAGGTTGAAGTCATTGGGCCGGAAGTTCCCGGTAAAGGCGCNGCTTTCTTCCGCCCGCTGCTGATGACCAATCTGCACGGTGATAATGAAGCACGGCATTGGGAATTCTTTGGCCCTGTAACACAGCTTTACCGCGCCAAAGATGAAGATGATGCTATCCGTATTGCCAATGATTCACCTTACGGTCTTGGCGGTGCGGTCTTCACCAAAGACGAGGCGCGGGGTGCCCGTGTTGCGGCGAAGATCCGCACGGGGATGGTGTTCATCAACCATCCGCTGGTGCCTAAGGCTGATCTGCCATTTGGTGGGATTGCCCGGTCCGGCTATGGTCGTGAACTGATCGGTCTGGGGATCAAGGAGTTTGTGAACCATAAACTGATCAACACGGTTGATATCGACGCACCGTTCTGATCAGGACTGCCAGCAGGTGTCTTACCGGACGTCTGCTGGCATTTCTTTTCGTGCCTATAAAATCTAAATAAACATTGAAATACATGTTGTTTATAGAATTTTACAGAAATTCTCCCATAGAAAATTCCTGCAAAACCGATCTTCTCCGGCTTACTCCCTGAAAGAGGCTTGTGAAACTGATGGCATCCAAATCTGAAATTCTGATCGTCGGTGGTGGTGTGGCAGGACTGGCCCTTGCAACCCGTTTGGGAAAAACGATTGGAAGGCAGGGAAAAGCCCGTATTACCCTGATTGACAAGAGCTTCTCACATGTATGGAAACCCATGCTGCATTGCTTTGCCGCAGGGACTGTCCTGAATGAGAATGATCGGATCAGCTTTATCTCACAAGCCAGCAGCCATCATTTTGAATTCTGGCCCGGAGAAGTAATTTCGGTAGACCGCACCAAGCGGGAAGTGGTTTTAAGCTCCCTCCACGCCTCAGATGGAACAAAGGTGCTGGAAAGCCGGACCCTGAAATATGACGCCATTATTCTTGCTGTTGGAAGTTGCGCAAACGATTTTGGAACGCCCGGTGTGGCTGAACATTGCCTCTTTATTGATAACCTGATTGAGGCCAATTCTTTCAATGAAAAATTCAGGATGGAAATCCTGAAATCCTTTGCCAATAGCTCCAAGCTTGATATCGCGATTGTTGGCGGCGGCGCAACCGGCACGCAGCTTGCAGCGGAACTCCATAAATCGCTTGAGATTGTTGACCCGCTGAGTTTGCATGCATTCGGGAAAGCCCCGCCAAAACTGAGTGTCACATTGTTGCAGTCTGGCCCGCGTATTCTGCCCGCTTTCCCTGAATCTGTTTCCATTGCGGCCCAGAAAGAGCTTGAGCGTCTGGGTGTGACAGTCCGCACGTCTTCCCGTGTTGCTGCAGCGGATGCAACGGGCTTTGTGTTAAAAGATGGCTCCCACATTACAGCCACCCTGCGTGTCTGGGCGGCAGGGGTTAAAGCGCCAGACGTGACAAAAGCCTATGGAGGGCTTTCTCTGAACCGTTCTGGCCAGATTATGGTGAAACCTAATCTGAGTTCTGTTGATGATGACAGAATTTTTGCAATGGGAGATTGTTGCTTTATTGAGGAGGAGCCGTTACCCGCAACGGCGCAGGTGGCCCGCCAGCAGGCCCGCCATCTTTCACAGCATCTCCCCGCGTGGCTGGAACACGGGACGGAGATTCCCTCCTGTATTTTCCACAATAAAGGGGCAATTGTTGCTCTCGGGAATTACAATGGATGGGCCGCTCTGCCCGGTGGCACAGTACTGGGTGGCGGCATCATGCATGGGCTTTCAGCGCGCCTTGGGCATATTATGCTCTATAGAAAGCATCAGATTGAACTGTTTGGCTATTTCCGGGGGATGGCTTCTATCCTTGCAGACTGGATAGAAGCCATTATCAGACCTCCGGTTCGGCTGGACTGAAATCTATACATAAGGTCAGGTTTGGGGTTCAGCCACTAGAAGTTTGAACCCACCGTCATCATGATAGCGAGAGGCGTTCCCAGAAAATAAGTGGGTGAGCCTGCTTTGACACTTGTTCCCGCGATCCCTTTACTAACCTGTGAGGAATAAGAGGGGCTGGCAATCCCGCTCAGATATTTCAGGTTTGTGATATTCATGAAGTTCAATCTGATATAAGGGCTTTTAAGGAAGTGAATATCATTCGCCTGATAGCCCATCCCTAAATCGACAGTTTTATAAGCGGGCATTCCCTGATCATTCATAAAGGTTGAATACTGGGCATCAACCCATTTGAATGTAATATCCGTGAAAAATCCCTTCCGTTTATATTGCAGCCCGATATTGGCCATGAATTTGGGGCTGGCCACCATGATCTTACCTTTGGTCGGCAGGAAATCGCCCGAGACGGGGAAGTTATTATTCATTGTTGCATGCAGATATTGGGCATTCGCGTAAGCTGAAAGACCGTAATAAGAGTGTGATGCAATTTCTACCGTTGCACCCTTAATGGTTTCTCCCCCGACGGAAATTGCGCCGGAGGTCAGCGCGCCGTTCAGATAGAGCGATGTGGAAACCTGATGATTTTTAAGGTTCATGTTAAACAGGGTCGCATCGAAATTGAAAAGCCCGTGATAGCGAAAACCCAGCTCTTCACTCACAGCATATTCCGGTTTGACACTTTTCTGGCCGGACTGAGAAATACCACCCGTCGCTACGTTATAGATATTCGGATAGGTGGTGATGGGCACCGCCGGGCGTGAGTTTGTGCTGGCGTTAAAATAAAGCTGCACAGTTTTGGATACGTTAAATGTCAGGCCAATTCTGGGCATGGGGCGGCTGTAGGAGCTTGAAAAATTGCCCTGTGGCCCCGGAAGCCTGTTGTTGCCCGATACGTTGTACATCATGTCTTTAAAGCCTAAGCTGATTAAAAATCTGTCGTGGAACAGACTTAAATCATCGCTGACGTAAAACTGGTTGATCAGGGTGGAGAGGGAGTAATCGCCCCCGGCAATGGTTCTGCCGCTTGTATCTTTCAGAACCCGGCCGATTGTATCCCCGCTGCTATCCAGAGGAGAAAGACTGTTGAGCGTGCTGATGGTCCAGTGATCAAGCCAGTAGCCAACCGTAACCTTATTGTTTTTCCCGGCTTTAAGAGTGGTATAAAGGTTGATCCCCTCTGAATGCATGGTCTGGTCTGTATTGGAGCGTGCGGGGATTTTCCCGTTAATAATATTCAGGTCGTCCGTGTTGACGGCTATTTTTTCCGTGCCTGTATAGGTTGAACGGGGGTCAATATTTGTCTGTCCGGGGGCGTTTGTCTGTTCCCACCGGAAGTAGGGCACAATTTTGAGATCAAGGCCGGAGAGTTTCACATCATTGTTCAGAGAAACAAGAACGTCCTTGCTGGTATAAATATAGGACTTCCAGTAGTTTGTCGTCTTGCCGTTGATATAATCGCTGGCAAAAGTGCCTTCAGAAAAATTGTTATCAACCTTGTTGGCAGTCTCAAAATTTTTCAGCGTATAGAGGTTTGTACGTGCGACATCGCGCAGGGAGCTTGACACAAACAGGCTGCTGTTTGCGACCGGGCTCCAGTCTTTTGTCATTTTAAAATCAAAATGATGTTTCCTGTTGCGGCCGCTACCGGTGTAATTATTGGCGGCAGCGTAAGAATAGGATGTAAAAAACTTGATGCCGCTGTTGCCCAGATAGCCGCTGTCGGCACGCATAAAGACCCGTTGCGCCGCAAAGGAGCCAGCGCTGTAGTCCAGATGCGCCTCGCGCTTTGCAGCGGGCGTTCTGATTGTTGCATAAACTTCGCCGCCAACACCGGTCACAAGAGGGTCCTGAAGGCGGGAGGAGCCGGGTATGAGCGTGATGCTGGAAAAGTTCTCGTTATCGGCCCAGTCTTCAACATAAGGGTTGTAGTAAGCGAGATTGGTGCCGGGCATGCCCTCAACCGACCACCCCATTTCTGTATGGTCAAGGCCGCGCACGGTCGTTTTGTCACGGATGGTCAGACCGTATGCATCGCTGCTGCCAAAATTGACGCCGGGCAGGTTGGCAATAATTTGCAGCGGGCTTGCCGCGGCAGGCTTCCGGGCAATGACGTCCGCATCAATCCCGCTGGCGGAATATGGCGTTGTGCGCACATGCATCAGCCCGCCCCCGGAAGCTTTTCTTGTCAGGACAAGAACCTCTTCTTTTTTGGTCGGCTTCGTGCTTTTGGGTTTGTTTAATGTTTCGGCCAGCGTGCTTTCAGGCAGAATGACCAGAAAAAACCCGAGGAAAATGGATCTGTGATAAGACGGGGAGCGGTACATTGTTTACTGTCCTGATGCTGCGGGTGTGGGTGTTTTATGGCGTCCTATTTTTGTGCAAATGAAACATCCAATCAGGGAGATAAAAAATGGAATTAGCAAAGATAGATGCCAGTTATGGTTTTTTGAGAGCAGCCACGCGGTGGCAATAGGCGTCAGCGCTGCGCCAATATTGCCCAAAAATGTGGTAAAGCCTGCAACCATTCCTTTTCCGGTCTTCATGTAATCATGCACGAGGGACCAGATTGAAACCTGACTGACGCCGATGAAAAAAATTGAGGCACAGAGAAGAAGAACACTGAGTGTCAGACTGCCCATATAAGACGAAATGAGCAGTGCAAACCCTGCAAGAGGCAGGGAACATGCAGGGATAAGCCGCATATGGTTGCCGGAAAGCAGCGTTTTTGCGTGTCTGTTAATCAGGAGTCCGGAAAGAAGCACGGAAGAATACAGCGTCAGCCCCGTGGCGGCATAAAGCCAGCCCATCTGACTGTAACTGACATGCAGATACTCCATGAGATAATGCGGCATGGAGAGAGAAAAGAAGGATTGCACAGAGGTTGTGCAAAAATAGAGTGTTGCAAGAAGCCAAAGCGGTTTTGCTGAGAGAATCTCCCGATAATTTGTCTCGTTCTGCTGCACGGGCGCATTTTTCTGGTCCTGCGTTGCACGCAGCCACAGAAAGCTTATGACGATCCCGATGAGGGAGAAGCTATAGAACGGTGACGCCCAGCCGAACTTTGTCGTCAGGGTTGTGACAATCGGGCCGGAAACGCTGGAGCCAAGATACATGATGGAGAGCAGAAACGAACTGGCAAGCGACCGCTGGGCAGGCGGGAACCAGTCATTCACCAGCACGATGCTGCTTGCCCAGTCGGGGGCCTGAAAGGCGCCGAGCAGGCATCTGAGAAGCAGAAAATCAGAAAAATTTCTGGCAAACGGAAAAAAGAAGACGCTCAGAGACCATGCTAGGCAGGCGACAAACAGCACAACATGCGGTTTGAATCTGTTAATAAACCATCCGGCCGGGATCTGGGCCATAGCGTAGATCCAGATCATGCTGGACGCGAGGATGGTCGACTGGAGGTATGAGAAATGGAAGATCGTATTTATTTTTGGGGAGACCAGAATAAACGCGTTTCTATCAAGAGACATTAAAAGGTTAATGGGAAGAAGAATCCCCAGAAAAACAAGCCATTTCCTCTGTTTGAACGCGTATTTCATGGAGTATCTCACGGCGAAAATGGCAAAACTCTTCCTGAAGAAGAGATTGTTTTTTAAAAATAGTCCTGACAGTTCCATTTGTGTTTACAAAAGGACTTGTGACTTAAAACTGATAATTTCATTGATCTTTCCACGCAAGAAAAATTACGTAATTGAACATTTAAATTAAAATAACACTATATAAATAGTGGAATAGCTTGCGCGTTAAAAGGGGAAGTGGGCAGGACTGGTTGTGCGTGTTTGTTCTGTAACGCGGAGAAAGAGAGGATTTTCCCTGTCATGCGGTAAAGTCTGGCAAGGGGGCCGGAGACGTTTTTCTGTCCTCGGCCATCAATGTCTTCCCCTCTTCCCCCGTCTTGCAAAGGCGGATGAAAGGTGAGGGAGTGGCCTCTGCGGATGGGATGATTGCTTTCCGGCAGTCTGATCGCCATTAATACAGGGGCGGATGCTGGCGGAAGGGAGGGTCATGTGAAAGCTGTGGAGGTGGAGTGGCTCGTTGATCAGCTTCCTAACCGGAGTGGCCGGGCGCTGGCGCAGCAAATTACCACCCTTATTCACTCCGGGGTGCTGCCGGTTGGGGTGCGCTTGCCCGCTATCCGGGATATTGCCTTTGTGCTCGGGGTCAGCCCTGCCACGGTCTCCATTGTCTGGAGTGAACTGCGCCGCCGCGGTATGATTACCGGGCGGGGGCGGCGGGGCACCTATGTCAGCAGTGCGGCCATTGCCCCGCGCCCGATCCGGCGTGCTGAAAATGTAAAGCTGGGAGGTATCCCGCTGGATCTGTCCGGGTACACACCGGACCCGGCACTTCTGCCGCCTCTGCAATCCGCGTTTCTGCATGTGCAGGAGACGCCGCATTTGAACATCTATGCGGATGAGCCGATTGAAGCCTCTCTGGAGCAGGTGTGCCGGGCAGACTGGCCGTATGAAGCCGAAGCTCTTATGGCAACCAACGGGGCCTATGGCGGGCTTTTTGAAGCCATGCAGGCGCTGATCCCGCCCGGCAGCGTCGTGCTGGTTGAAGACCCGGTCCCCATGAGGGTGCTGGATATTATTGATTACCTCAAAGCCTCCGCTGTTGCGGTGCCCGGTGATGCGCACGGGCCCATTCCCGCCAGACTGCGCGCCGCACTCACGCGGCAGCCTGTTGCGTTTTTCCTTCAGCCCAACCTGAATGCCATTACCGGACGTGTCTTATTGGCAGAACGTATGAAGGAGCTTGCGGATGTTCTGAACGCCGCCCCGCCTGTCTGGATTTTTGAAGATGATGCGATGGCGTATTTTACCAGGGCAAAGCCTAAAAGCCTTGGGGTGTGGTGCAATGCGCAGGTGATTCATGTGCGCTCGCTCTCAAAAGCTCTGGGGCCGGATCTGCGTCTGGGTATTTTGTCCGCATCCGACAAAATTATTCGGGAAATACAGGCTTACCGGAGTTTTGGGTCTGGCTGGACGAGCCGGATCATGCAGGCCGCCACCGCGCGTTTGCTGGTGGCACCCGAAACCGCCACGCATCTGGAACGGGCGCGGCGGACGTATCAGGAGCGTCGTCAAAAATTGACGGACAACCTTGCCGGATATGGTTTTTCTTATGCGACAGGTGAGGGATTTAGTTTCTGGCTGCCGGTGGAGGATGAAGAGGGTGCTCTTGCCTCCCTGAATGCGCAAGGTATTCGCGTGACGGCTGGCAGGCAGTGTTCCCTGATGCCGCAACCCCATATCCGGTTTTCTATTTCTCATCTGAAAGACCGGTATGAGTGGGTCAGTGAACATCTTGCTCAGGCGGGGTTATCAGAGACGATCTGTTAAGGCGAGGGCAATGGAGTTCCGGGGAAATCGTTGGAAAAGAAATGGGGTTTCTGCATGCCTATTCGTCAAAAATATGTGTCGCGGTGCTTTCCTTGATAAAGAGTTCTTCATACGACCGGGAGAGCCCGGCGGGGGATTTGCCTACGCCCCAGCGCCAGAGTGTTTGTGCATCTTCTGAAAAGCGCCAGTAGGCTGCAACAATCACGTCTTCATCCAGCATTTCGAGAATTTCAAACTCCGTTGCAGAAAGCTGGCGCGCGCGGACTTTATTAAAGCGCGCATTGCCGGACGTCAGGCCGGGGGTGCCGTTAAGGTCGGTCTTAAAATCTAGCGTCATAACCGGCTGTGTTGAGAGGGTGCTGTTTTCTGAATGATACCATATGAAATTTTCCGGAAACTTCAGAAAGAGGTCTAACTTCATATGGTCTGGAAACTTGCCGTCACTCCATGAGGATCTGGTGTTTTCAATCCGCCATACGCCATTGAATCGGGTGTTGCCCGGCAGGATCTGGTCTTGAGAATGCGTCATTTTATCTCTTTATTTCAGCGTCGGGGGGGTAAAGCGGCAGTTATTGAGAACAGGGAGGACGCTGCGTGTGTGCTCAAGCCGGCTGCGCTCAAGAGTGGCAAAGCCAAGGCCGGGACTTTCCCCAAGGGCGGTGGTGATAATACCCAAAGGGTCCACCACCATGCTCGCGCCGATATTGGAGGGCCCACATTCCCCCACGGCAACCACATAACAGGTGTTTTCCAGCGCACGGGCGACGTTCAGGATTTCCCAGTGCCGTTCCTTGTTCGGGCCGCGCAGCCATGCTGCGGGGATGGCAAGAACGTCTGCGCCGCTGAAGGCAAGATGGCGTGCGACTTCCGGGAAGCGGATGTCGTAGCACGTCATGAGCCCTACTTTCATGTCCCTGACCCGGATAATGGGGGGCAGGTCCTGCCCGGGGGTGATTTTATCAGACTCACGTTTGTCAAAGGCATCATAAAGATGCAGCTTGTTATAGGCTGTTGTCAGAACGCCATCTTGCAGCACAACCAACGTGTTAAAGAGCCGTCCGTCCGCATTGGGGACCATGACGCAGCCAGCAACCGTCAGCCCGTGTGTGTGCGGCAGTAATTCTGTGATGAACGGGCCATCAAGCGGCTGGGCAGTTCTTTCTAAAATACCGGGGTCACTGGCATTCCGGGCGAGAATCCCTTCGGGCAGAACAAGAAGGTCCGCATGTTCTGATCTGGCTCTTGTGATCAGGGCCCGGCAGGACTCAAGATTGTCCTGCCACTCTGGTGCGACGGCAAACTGTCCAAGAGCGACTTTCATATTTTCACTTCAGCTATCAAAAAGAGGAAACCAGAAAGGAGTGCGTCACATTTTTGTTGAGCCGGATTTTCTCCGTGTCCCTGCTGCTCAGTAAAGACGGTGATTCCTGCATAAAGCGTCACGTTGAAACAGCGCAATTGCTATTATGTTATTGTTCATTTCTGGCTGTTTTTTAGAGCGATCCGCAGAGTATTAGAGAGTGGTTTCCAATATGGAAATCTCCTGTCTGGACGTCTGTCGCAGGCAGCCGGGCCTGCGCTGCGACTGTTGAAGCGGAATGGGACTGATCTTGCCGCCCCGCAGATGCTTCCCGCGTCTTTGTCGGAGGAGTGAAATCCGGGTAAACCGGGGAAGGGACTTTCGTCACGCAGCGTGACAGGCCATGCTTTTTCAACGCATGATAGGGCAGAGTTTGCCTGTTATGGAGAAGAGAGCAATGACACAGTCCCTCAAGACCGTTCTGGTGACCGGTGCCACGGCAGGGTTTGGCCACGCCATTGCCCTGCGGCTGGTAAAGGACGGGTATCGCGTAATTGCAACGGGCCGCCGGCAGGAGCGGCTGGACGCGCTGGCGCAGGAGGCCGGGCCTGCGCTGCTGCCGTTTAAGCTGGATGTGACCGATCTTGCCGCCGTGCAGGCGCTTCCTGCGTCTTTGCCGGAAGGCTGGCAGAATGTGGATGTGCTGGTGAACAACGCGGGTCTGGCGCTTGGGCTGGAAAAAACGTGGGAAACCAGCCCGGCTGACTGGGAACGCATGATTGCCACCAACGTGACCGGGCTTGTGGAAATCACGCGTGCGCTGCTGCCGGGCATGGTGGCGCGGAACAGTGGGCATGTGATCTCGCTTGGCAGCACGGCGGGCACATATCCGTATCCCGGTGCGAATGTGTATGGCGCGACCAAGGCCTTTGTGGACCAGTTTATGCGCAACCTGCGGAGTGATCTGCTGGGCAAGCAGGTGCGGGCCACAACCATTGCGCCGGGCCTGTGTGGCGGCAGTGAGTTCAGCGCCGTGCGTCTGGGGGATCAGGCCAAGGCGGATGCCGTTTATAACGGCACAAAACCGCTGCTGCCGGAGGATATTGCAGAAACCGTAGCGTGGGTTCTCGCACTTCCCGCGCATGTGAACATCAATCATGTGGAAATGATGCCGACCTGTCAGGCCTCCGCCGGGCTGGCTGTGGACCGCACAATGGCGGGCTAAGGCCTGACGTTTCAATGAAAAATGCCGTGCCCTCACAGCGGGGGCACGGCATTTTTATGTCTGGTGTTTTGCGGCTTATCGCGTTGGGGAGATCTTGTCGGCAATAGCCTGCTGATGTTCCCGCAGGGCCTGATCCTTTGCCTGTTTGGCCGCAATTTTCTCAGCGGCTTTGGCTGTTTTTCTGGCCTGCATCCGTTCAAGCCNGATCCAGTTGAGCAGGCCAGACAGTGTGACAACCAGAATCCCTACAAAGGTCCAGCCATCCAGTGGCTGATGGAACACCAGATAGCTGAGCGCGACGCCCCACACCATCTGGCTGTATTGCGGCAGAGCGACGCGGTTGGCGGGGGCGCGGGCGGTTGCCATCATCATCAGCAACTGGCCGAAGGCAGCCAGAAAGCCATAGCCAAACAGATAGACCCATGTGGTCACCCCGTGCGGCCATGAGGCATGTGCCCACATCAGAATCCCGTTGCCAATCAGCGGGCCAGCCAGACTGGAGCCGAACAGAGACAGCCGTGCGCTGTTCTGCCCGGCCAGACGGTAGGCAATGACGCTCCCGGCGTTGGCGACGGCGGCAATCAGCGCGCATAGATGCCCGAAATGCAGCGCCCGCACCCCCGGACGCAGCACAATCAGCACGCCAATAAAGCCGAGCACCACGGCCAGCCACGCCCAGGCCGTTACTTTTTCCTTCAGCAGCACCACGGAAAGAATGGTGACAAACAGCGGCATGAGGAACATCAGCGAAAGCGCTTCGGGCATGGGCAGCAGCATGAAGGCTTCCACGCTGGCGGCGGTCGCCACAAAGGTACACACGGCGCGCAGGGCCCACATGGCGGGTTCCTGCGTGCGGAACACATCACTGTAGGCTTCCCCCGGCTTACGGATGAACGGCAGCAGAAGAAGGCCGAAAACCCCGCCGGAAAACGCGACTTCAAACGGGTCAAGCTGCCCGCCGAGAAGCTTGGAGAACGCATCACTGATTGCGTAGGAGGCAAATGCCCCCAGAGCCAGCGTAATGCCGGAGAAGAGAGTTTTGGGGTCCATAGACTGCCTAAAAATGTTGTGCTTGTCGGGGGCTGTGGGTGAGGGTTTGAGGGGGGCGGGCCAGCATGGCCCGGCTCCTTTCCCGCACTAAGCAAAAAACGGCACGGGTTGGAAGTACATTCGCTCTGGAGAGGCCGGGGGGAGTGCAGGGTTGCATTTCCCTGCCAGCTTGAGCAGGCGGGGCGAACATTCTATACAGACCGCAAGGGGATGGGGTTCCCCCTTTAACCGCCCTTGCAAGGGCTGATGACTCCTGCCGTAACGATCTGGCGGGAGAGGTGCGACCTGTTCCCGCCGCAGCACGGCGGGCGTTCTGGATGGCCCGCCGGAATGAAGGGGCCTTATATGTCTTTTGCTTCCTGTCTTCTGGTCATGCTCGGCGGTGCGCTGGGCACGCTGGCGCGCTATGCCGTGACATTGCTGACAGCCCCGCTCAGCCGGACAATGCCGTGGGGCACCATGGTGGGCATTAATGTGGTGGGGTCTTTTATCATCGGGTTTTTCAGCACGCTCACGCTGGCGGACGGGCGCTACCCGGTGTCTGACAATACCCGCCTGTTTGTCATGATGGGTCTGTGCGGTGGCTACACCACCTTTTCCTCCTTCAGCCTGCAAACGCTGGACCTGCTGCGGAGTGCGGCATGGGGCCGGGCGCTGGCGAATGTGACGCTCTCTGTCCTGCTCTGCATCAGCGCGGTCTCGCTCGGCCACCTGCTGGCCACGCGCCTGAATGGCCAGACCCTGCAGCTTACGCAGGCGGAGGAGCAGAGTGATATGGAAGGCGAGATGGAGGGCTGAAGCCTTCGCTGTATGATGGCAGGTGTTATTCTTGCGCGCCGCGCGGGGGTGTGTAATTTATTCCTTTTTAGCAACAAATATCCGGGTTTGACGGGGGCGCGTGCTGGAGTGCTGCCCGAAAGAAGGAGTTGAAGAATGAAGCACGGTCTTTCTGCCGCGGTTGTGCTGGTCGGGCTTATGCTGGGCAGCCATGGGCCCGCTATGGCACAGCCGACGGTCGAAGAGCGCCACCGGATGGATCTGCGTTTGCAGGCCATGGGGCTGCCGCCGGGGCTGGGCAGTCTGGTGGATGATCCGGCTGAAATCCATCAGGTCACACTGGCGCCGCTTTTTGACAAACCTTTTGCCTGCACGGAGCATCCGCTTGGCCAGTTGCATGGCGCGGGCGATGCGCTGGGCACGGATTGTATGGTGGTGGGTGGTTTTGAAGAGAACCGTGGTTTTGCAAAAATGTATCGGGGGGATGGGAGCAAGAACACGGACTGGTACGGCTGGCACACGCCTGTGCATGCACCGTTTGACAGTGTGATCAAATATATTCACCTCAACGCTGAGACAAATACCCCCGGCACGATGGGCAGGCCCCCGGCCAGCATGATGGTGTTTGAACGGGCGGACGGTGTGCGTGTGGTCTATGCGCATCTGATGGACCCGCGTGTTAAAGTGGGAGACCATGTGGTGGCCGGACAGGTTGTGGCGATTGACGGCAATAACGGTGTGGCGCGGAACCCGCATATTCATGTGGGGGCTTATCGGGGGAGTGAGCCGTTGCAGATCCGGTGGGATCTGCGCGCCATGGGGAAAATTCCGGCAATGGCGGAGAACTGAAGCAGGCGCCGCACCGGCGGAGTGAGGTGGGCGCTTTGCCAGTCCGTCCGTGTTGAAGCGGCTTTAGGCTTGCATTCCCCACCGGATTAGCGCATCTGTGCAGGAAGCGGGTGCTTTTATCCGGGTTCTTGACGCATGTTGCGTCTGGTTTATCTCCATAAAAGTTATGATTTCGTGTGTGTTTTGTGCACGACCGCGTTTGTTTGAGAAGGAGCCTTTGTTAT
>VNJS01015597.1:0-23688 GCA_008042575.1 Drosophila watanabei
GGTTTCTGTATGTAAATTCATGGATGTTACCCGTCTTCATGGGAAACGTCAAACCGGTGAAGTCAAGGTTGATACCATTGGTGTGTATAATTGGTAATTGGATATCCACACCATATGCGCTCGGTCTTTCTCCCTCTTCTTTTGGGTTAAGGGCTGATATTAGTGCCCACTTGAAGCAGAAAACATCTTTGTTCTGCACATTGATACATGCTCTGCGGGATTTAAGGGTGGGAGGGAGATCGAAATACTCCGATCCTTTTAGAGGAACACATTTCAGCATGTTCATCTCATGTCTAACTATGCGTGTAAGCGTCCACCCGCTGTCTTTTTCCAGGAACTGTCCCATTTGCATAATAATGGCATTTACGTGGGAATCACATGGTTCCACTAAATTAGTGCCAATGTACTTCGCAAATAGCTCAAAATTTATTTTTGAAGCTGAATGGTAGTTTAGCACTGTTTCCACATGAGGGAGCAGTGCATTTCCTGTCGCACTTAGGAAATTAGCAGGAAATATATGCGCCGCTCCCCCATTTACAAACATGTATTGAAAATACGTCCCTTATTTGTTCGATTTGTTTTATATTTCCGTCAAGGGGTCCGGTAGCACAATATTTGTGTCCTTCAGTACGAACGTGATGATTCCATTGTACATATTTGGGGATCCATGCCCGGCAGGAGTTGCAGAAAAATCTTCCCAAATGGGTGTAGTAGGGGGTGTTGAGGGTGTTGTTAACGGTGTTGTTAACAATGTTGTTAACGGTGTTGTTAACAATGTTGTTGACGGTGTTGTTGCTGTTGGCGTACATCTTGGTGATTTTGTTTATGTTTTTGATTTTGTTATAACAGTTTTTTTTTTTTTTTCACTTTTGCACTTTTTTATTTTTATACCCTTGCAGGGTATTATAATTTTAGTCAGAAGTTTGCAACGCAGTGAAGGAGTCATCTCCGACCCTATAAAGTATATATATTCTTAATCAGCATCAACAGCCGAGTCGATCTAGCCATGTCCGTCTGTCCGTCCGTCTGTCCGTCTGTCCGTCCGTCTGTCCGTCTGTCCGATTATACGCGAACTAGTCCCTCAGTTTTGAAGCTATCTTAATGAAACTTTGTAGATAGTCTTCTATATACTCTCACTCGTACATAAGTCGGAACGAGCCGGATCGGTCAACTATATCGTATAGCTGTCATACAACCGATCCATAAATTTGTTGAAAAAAAATTATAACTTGACTGTTTTTTAACATATCTTGATCAACTCTCGGTTATTAGCTTTCTATACTGTTTCAGATTTATGGATTTTATTTTATAAAAATCGGACTACTATATCATATAGCTGCCATAGGAACGGACGTAAAATTTTCAGGAAAAAAAATATAGCTTAGTCAGTTTTCAACATATATTCTTCTACTTTGAGATACTAGTATTTCATATTTTTTCAGAATTTTGTTGTAAATTTCATAAGAATCGGACGACTATATCAAATAGCTGCCATGCAAACGATCAGTAAAAAATGTAAAACTGTAAAAAATGTAAAACTGTAAAAAATGTAAAACTGTAAAAATGTATGAATATGAAAGTAATTCATATTATATTATATTGGGATAGATTAGAATTGATACAATTGGAATCTGCAAGTGTATACAAACTTCGGCGTGCCGAAGTTAGCTTCCTTTCTTGTTAAGTCTTTAATTTGCCACTCTTAGCAGATTTTTCGCGCACTGGTGAACTCTTTCAAGCTGAAAAATACGGTGCAATTTTTCAAAGCGATGAAAATTTTTAAACCGACGAGTTCAAATCCCGAACTAGATCTGATTTTTAAGACGCGGCTAAGCTATACGTAGACCCACAAAAACTCAAGCAAACAACAAATGCTGAGCAAACACTTGACATCATGTCTTACCCTTTCGTGTTCCAATTTCGTTGAGAAACCGTTAGAAATGTGTACTTTCACCTTCATCCCCATTTTTGTGAACTAAGTACACATGTCGTAACACGTATTCGATCGAGTGCAGGTGGAAAGAGTGTGGGAAAATTCGGTTGTTCTGATCCTCTAATGGGAAACAAATGACCTTTCTTAAGTGAGGTATCTCACAGGGAAAATCACAGACCACCCCTTTTTTAAGTGAAGGATCGTGGGTGAGCGTCCTTCATATGTAAGTACTTTGTTTGTTACTTTGTCCGTTATGTTTCAGCACCCTTCTTCAATTACGAGCCCCGTCCCTTTTTTAAGTAAGCTCGTGGGAACATGCACGTGCGGAAAGGATCACTCTGGCGGTGCGGCCTTTCCCAAATACATCTGGCGCGGCCTTCTTTAAGTGAACGTGCGCTCCACATGTACTGACCCTAATTAAGTGCATCTTTATTACCCCCTCTGTTGACATGTTGACATCTAACCCTAATTAATTGCATTTTTATTACTTAAAACACTTAAAATTTTGACAGCTAACCCAGTAATTACATTTTTAATACCCTTTTTGCCGACATCAAAGGTCCCGAAAGCCCCTTATTATACTACAAGTATAAAAAACATTGATAAAGGGCAAATAATAATATAAAAAATGAGAATTGTCACCCCGCTAGATGGTCATTGGGGAAAATAGAGGAAATTCATAAAGGAAAAGGCGATAGAGTCAGAGTAGTTAAAGTAAAAGTTCAAGATGGTTCAGTTTTAAGACCTATTACGAAGGTTTGCCTTCTAACTGGAATTGAGGCTAATGATTTCGAAGACACTGCTCCTCTGAGACCAAAAAGGGGTACTCGAAGTAGTCTTAGGATACATAAGCTTTGAATAATGTCAATAATGCTATTTCTAATTCAATTTTGCCAGGTGTCCAATGAAAATTTACCTGCAAAAATGCCGCAAAAATGGTCTATTCAAAAACTGAACAACACTACATCAATTTGTTTGGATCCAATGGGAGACGTCGAAGTCATAACTTCATCCTGGGATATATTTGTGTACTATAATATGGAGCCCTATTTCGAAATGATCAAAAAGGGAAAGGTTTTAAATAGGAATATGAGAAAGATGTGTGATCAAATTCGTGGGTTTGAAGACCAAAGTAATACCGTTCTTGATAACATCCAGCGACAGATTGAAGATTTAGAAGAATATAATAAACTGTTTTTGACTCAAGATTAGAAGAGGATTTAGCGAGCTCCGATTGAGTTTTTGGGGTCGCTCTATCACATTCTGCTTGGTATGATGAACGCTGAGGATAGAGAAACCCTGGAAGGTAATATGAAAAACCTATTAGAGAATCAGCAGAATACCTGTTGATAAAAAGGCAAACTTCGGTTGAAGAGTCAACGTTAAATATAATCAAAAGAACAACGGATGAAGTATAGTCTAACTTTATAAGTATGAGTACCACAATAGAAATTTTAAATATATTTTTTTTCTATTTTTTTAAAGAGTCTCAACGATTTCCACCTCCCGCCCAACAGGCCGAGGGGCGCAGCCGTGTGACGAACGGCACCAACGTGTTCTAGATAGACGCGTGAGAAAGAGAGTAAGGGAGAGCACGAGTAAAATTATATTTATCTAAGATACTCCATACTACATACGAGTTTTAAGTTTAGGAAGACTATCACATCAAAGAGGCGGTTGTAATCTGCTAATCTAAGGGGATAAAGGAACTAGATGTTAGTCGCGGTACGTGGAAATTGAGCTGACCTAGCAGATAGGGGCTCTCCACGTCTCCGTGTATTAGCTTATGTAGAAAGACGACGCCCAGCATCTTTCTACGGTTAGCTTGCGAAGGTTAATTAATCGAAGTCTACATTCTATTTTATTCTTTAGAGCGCTTGCTTGATCTTTGTTTTTTCTCTGATCCGGCGAGAGTTAGTTTGGCTAGGGTGGCACACCTCACGCAACCCGAAGATCCTTATCATCCTACTTTCGATGTGACTCTCGATATTGGTACTGATGTACAGAGTATTTCTGACCGATCAGTCACAAAAGTTCTCTCCTTTCGCAAGGCGGACTTTGAAAGGCTGAATAATTTAATTTCTGAATTTAATTGGTCCGATTTATACATGTGCACTGACATGGCGGATGTCATGGACATTTTTTACAATGCCATGAATTAATTCTTTACTTCATGTGTTCTGTTACACTATCCACCAATCTCGAATAAGCCTCCTTGGTTTACTAAAGAGTTGAGTCGCCTTAAGAACATAAAATCTAGGCTGTATGCTAAATTTAGAATCACGTGCTCTCCTACTGCACTTTCTGCCTATTAAGCAGCTCGGACTAACTTCACTATTCTGAACACGGTTTCTGGTTTCTCACAGGACCCTAAGCGATTTTATAATTTTGTTAACACTAAACGTAAGGCCCGGAATCATCCTTCCTCTCTTTCGTTTGAAAATACGACCGCAAATAATGATCAGGCAATAGCCGACCTATTTGCGCAGTTTTTTCAAACAACATATTCAAATTTCACGAATTCAAATCAAACATATTCTTACAGCATGCCCAAGTCGAACCTTTAATTTCAGTCCTAGTTTAAACGAAAGCTCTCTTTTTATTGATCTCCATCGCGCCTGTTTATTTGCCAGGTCCCGACGGAATACCTGGCTGTGTGTTTAGGTATTGCGCCGAAGCCCTGTGCAAGCCCCTTTTTAAATTGTTCACCCTAACCTTAGAAACTTCCCACTTTCTCCTTATTTGGAAGGAATCATTTGTAATTCCTCTCCACAAAAAAGGTAGCAAATCGGGAGCCAATAACTACAGAGGAATCTCTAAGTTGTCGGCCATCCCGAAACTTTTCGAAAATGTCATTACTCCACATTTGCAGTCGATTAGTAATATCTCCATGTCAACATGGATTTATTAAGCGAAGATCAACAACAACAAAACCTTTTGGAGCTCACTACTTACATCATTAAGGGCTTCCATAATAATCTTCAGACAGATGTCATTTATACTGTACTGTATTTCAGTAAAGCATTTGACTTTGTTAACTATTCACTTCTTGTTAGAAAACTCGACTTAATGGGGTTTCCGGATGATCTTCTTAGATGGTTCTCAAGTTATCTGATTGGCAGGACGCAAAAGTCCTCTTTAAAACAGCTTGTCTCATGTTCTCCGGGTTACATCTGGCGTCCCGCAAGGGAGTCATTTGGGTCCCCTATTGTTTACATTATTTATTAACGACCTGCCCAAAGTCTTGATTAACTCTAGAGTACTTATGTACACTGACGATGTTAAGCTTTACGTGCAATATAAGGACGCTGCTTGCCAGTCTGATTTACAAACAGATCTTGGTAATTTTCAAACATGGCGCCGGCTAAACTTATTAAACTTAAACGGTTCTAAATGCAAGCTAATGACATTCTCTCGTGTCGTTGCTAAGCTTGCGACTTATACGCTGAACTGCTGCTCTCGAAAGAATTCATATAGTTGATGATTTGGGCGTTCGCCTGGACCAGGGGTGTGCTTGGATTTATTAAACGGTGGTCGAAAGAATTCAATGACCCCTACGTTACTAAAACATTATATACCTTGTTAGTCCGTCCTATCCTAGAGTATGGATCTTGCGTATGGAATCCTCAGTATGGAGTCCACAGTAATCGCATCGATTCTGTTCAAAAGAATTTTTTACTTTTCGCTTTACGCGGTTTAAACGGGGATGCAGACCGTAGATTACCGTCATATTCTAGTAGACTCCTTCTAATTAACTTACCTTCCTTAGCCAATCGTAGAACTATGTTAGGCATTACGTTTATTTTCAATCTTATTCGCGGTAACTTGGAAAGTGCTGACTTGTTAGGTCAGCTGAATTTTCATGTTCCGAGGAGAAACACTGGATCCTATTTGCAATTAGTCTTGCGCCAATGTAGAACTTCGTTTGAATTGCAAGAACCCTTTAGAGTCATATGTGCAAATTATAACGATTTGTACACAATAACATCTAACGTAGATAGCCTTCCTAGACTAAAAACCTTAATCCTAACCTACTTAGTACGTATGCAAACAAACAACCATGCAGCACGCCAGTAGTTATTTTCCTCGTATTCTTTTCTATTTTTTCCATCGCGTCTACTGACTTGGTGTCGATGGGCCACTTGAGTGTACTGACTGTAGTGCATTAACGTAGTGCAGAAACCCAATCAAGTCGAGTTTCCCTACAAGAAGAGAATGGTTAACCGAGTCAAAGGTTTTACTAAAGTCCGTGTAAGTCACATCGGTTTGAAGGTTTCGTTGGAATAACAAATGAGGTAAGTTCCAGGATAATAATAAGGGGAAATTCGGAGGTTTCCAAAGATAAGGGAAACAATTTTAGAACTGGGTTGCACAGAGCTTCCGCGCAATACCTGCGCACGCAGCCTGGTATCCCATCCCAGTAGTATACTGGCTTAACGCCTTTAAGATCTATACTAAAAAGCTTTCGTTTAAGATAGGACTGAAGATTAGGTTTGAACAGGGCATAGAGTAAGAATATGTTTGGCTTAAAATGGTTGAGGGAGAATAGATGGTTTTAAAAAACTCAGCAACTTAGATCGGGTCCTATGTGAACTGAACCCTACAACGAGTCTAATATTTTTTTTTTACATTGAGAGTTGAGCACGGTAAATTTAGACCGAGCACTAACATAAGCCTGGGAGTTTATATTTATTATAAAGCCTAAACTTAACATTTTTTAGGCGTGTCAGCTCTTTGCTAAACCAAGGTGTTTTACTAGAGACCGACGGATAGGTCACCGGAACACAAGATAAAATGAAGGAGTTTATGGCACTGTAAAAATGTCCACGGCATGCCAGTGCACATGTACAAATTTTGACCAATTAAATTTCGCTATTAACGCTTTTGAAAGTTTGCTTTACGAAAACAGTGAACTCTATTGGCTAATCGATCCGACTTATCCTTTACAACAGTGCCCGTATCGATAGTCACATCGAAAGTAGGATGGGAAATACTCTCAATTTAAGTTTACACCTACAGGATCAGAGACGAAGCAGATATCTAGTAAGCGGTTTAAAGAATTATAAACATGGTTAACTTGAGATAAAGGTAAATCAAGCAAGCCATCAATAAGGTCATGCTGTGCCGCAGTCTGAAGGACATTTGTCACACCATCTGATGACCAACGCGCTTCAGGAATATTGAAGTCACCTAAAGTCACTAGTTGGTCTATATCAGAGAACGGCATACTCCAAGCCGTCCGGTTTGATCAACAACGCTCAAACCGATCAAAACTCAACACAGCGCTTCGCTGCAGCATGTTCGATCGAGCTACGCGCACAATACAAACGATCTCGTTCAGTTGACCGTTCAGCTTGATTGTTCTGCTTGCTAATTCAAACGGATTGGTTCGTACCGGTATGATGATCGGAACTGATTGGTTGGAAATAGAACGATCAAGCCGAATGATCCATAATCGCTCAGGCTTCGATCATGATGCACTTGATTTGATTGTGAATTATGCAATCAGATCGAGAATATGGACATAAATGTGTGTGCGAGAAAGGGAATATTTTTACCTTTTAAAAATAAAATTCAATGGATAAAGGTACTTAATATTCATTGCTTAAAATTAATAAACAAAAGATTGGTTTGGTTTATGTCTTAAGTATTAAAATTTTTACCCTTAAAATTTAAATATAATGGAAAAAGGAACTAAATATTTATTACTTAACCAAAAGGTTGGCTTCAAAAACTGTTATTACTAATTATTCTAATTATGCAAGCGATCAAAGTGAACTACTTTGCACCGCGCACGCGAGTTTCGCCTTACCACTCAAACAGAAAAAACGGTTTGAATCAAACCCGGTATAACCAAAGTGAATGATTGTGATCGGCCTGAATGCCAAGCAGCAGTCTCGATCATTCTTTGGCGCTCACACAAGAAGTTTGATAAAAAAAAATCATAGCAATACCAATCAAAAGTGATCGGAACTGAATGTTCGTTTCGATCACTCTCGCTAACGATCATACAAGTTTGTTGATGCAAAGTTTCGCGTCACAAAAAATCCAAATAAGTGATCGGGTATGATTGAAAAAATGTTCATCGTTGCAGTTCTCTGGTCTCTATCCGAAAGTCTATTGGAAACGGCCTGAATTGCCGAAAGGTGTTTCCAATAGATGGGCTCTTCAGCAGATGGAGGGACAAAAGAGCATGTAATATATATACAACTACGTGGAAACGATAGTTTTACACAGATGATCTCACAGTCGTTCAATTCGTCAAGAACAACCAGCTCAGAGATAAGGGAAGAGTCAACGGCAATTAAGACTCCACCTCATCACTGGGAAAGACGGTCCAATCGATAAATTGTGTACTTACCCGGAAAAATTTCGGAGCTGAGTATCTCCGGCTTTTACCAGGTTTCAGTAAACACAATTACCTGGGATGCGAAGGAAAAACTATCAGAGCACAATTTGGAGAGCTTGCTGCGTAAGCCTCTAGTATACAAGACCTTACTGTGCAATGATCCATTCTTACAGTTTCCCGACTTTGATAAACCATTTATTTTTACCACAGATGCAAGCAAGTATGCTATTGTCGCCGTCCTATCCCAAGGGAATTTGGGAACGGACAGACCAATAGCATATGCTAGGATCGGAAATTAACTATGCGACAATAGAAAAGGAAATGCTGGCCATTATTTTGGCGAATAATCATTTTAGACATTATGTATTCGGCACAAAGTTCAAGATAGTCACCGATCATAGGCTACTACCATGGCTGATGAGCATAAGGGACCCCGTTTCAAACTTGTAAGGTGGAGACTTCAAATGTTAGACTACGATTATGAGATTGTGTACAAGAAGGGTTCTCTGAATGTAGGTGCTGACGCATTGAGCATAATTCAACCGGAGCTCAATGTGTTGGAAGTCGGCTCAGAGATAGCCACCAATGGAGAGAAAATCCACTCCGCTCGAGAAGATCTCCAATTGAGATTCCCAATATCGGAAAGGCCATTGAATGAGTAAAACATTAAGGTGGTACAGGAAGGGAGAGTAGCGGGAACAACAGCGGGAAACAAATTCCGTTAAGGAATAAGCTGAGAACAATTTGGACGGATAACAATTTCAATGATAAAACAATTGGTCGTAGATTAAAAAAAATCCTAAACGTAACGAACGGTAGCACTCCTGATTCCAGCAACTTTGTGATAACAATCCAAGATGTATACTGTAAGTACTTTGCTTATAGTAAGTTGTATTCGACAATAAGATGTACTGTTTTGTTGCTATATAACGGACAAGAGCGAACAGGAACAGGTCATCAAGGAGTATCACGAAAGGTAAAATCATAGGGAAATAGACGAAACCCTGGAGCACCTGAAGAGGAAGGTATTTTTCGTACATATGTAGGCAGCACGAATTAGAACTACACACTACGTCCTTTCAACAATCGTCGAGCAATTATACGTTCGAAAAACTGCACTCGACGATTACAGAAATAAATAGGTTAATAAATGAGACAAGAAAGATGAAGAAGTTAGAAACCAGACATGAGGACGAATATTTACTAAAGATTAATGCGTTTCAAAAATTAGGAGAAAAATTCAGGAGAAAGTTCAGCAGGAAAAGAAAAAGAGAATAGAGGCGGCGAATGTTGACAGGCAAAGCCCAGTTCTAGTACAACCAGGGGACACAATATTTAGAAAGGAAAACAGGAGGAATAAATCAACTCCTCGTTTTTCAAAACACAAAGCGATGGAAGACAACGATTTCACACTAACCTCTACTAAACCACAGAAAATTCACAAGGAAAAAATCAGAAGATTAACTAAATCGAATGATTAATGAATAATTTCAGGTGGTCAAGGATCATGGCCGCAGAAAGGAAACTCGAGATCCGGCCATTGATAGGAGAAGATCCGCTAGCGCAAATAAATTTAGGCACTGCAAAAATAATACAAACTTACAAAATAGTTGAGCACATAATAAAATTACAAGAATATAAAGAGGCAATAGAGCAGGTAGAGCAAACACTGACGGAGATAGTCGGAGACGCGAAAACAAGAGACCTTGTTAAAGCATTACAAAAGAGGGGGTAAGAGGGGTTTCTTTCCACCCGAAACTTTCTCTTTGTATCTCTTCCGGCTTTTCACTCTCTCTGGGCCAAATGTGGATGCCCCCACTGATTGTGCCAGTCACGCCAGCTGATCGTTCGATCAGCAGATGTGCAGTGTAGAGCAGCGAGCGCAATGCAGCTGTGTGGCAGCGCTGCACTCTACATGCGCACACTAGCGCCACCTACGGGGTAAAAAACCTCGATGCGTGACAGAAGCTGATTGGTGTTCACTCAATCAACGATCGCTGCGTAAGTCGTAGCATACATTACCGGGCTGCTGCTCGAAGTCCTTGGCAAGGAGGCGGAATTCGGCCAGGTTCCGTCGAGATCGGGGTACGCACGCGTGGCCTAACGGTGGAAAGGTCATGGATCGGACCGATTGCCATCCCCGTCGTCCTGGCGGTACACCCAAAAGGGGGCTCTGGCGACCGAGGCGGGGCGGTATAACCCCCAACATAAGGAAGTCGGAGGGAAATATTCGGCCATCGAGGGAGGCCCCGTGTTATCCCGATTCGGCCGAGGCGATCGATAAGGACATGGTTCACCCAGTCGGCTGCGACTTTGCTTCCAAGTGGGAAACAACGGCCAATTCCACGTAGCGTCTGCTCACACTGGGCGGCTACGAGATCTGCGTCTGCGCCATAGGGGCCGGCAGAAGATCATTCCCAGCAGCAGGATCCAGCTGCACTTAAGAGGCTAAACCCAGGTAGCGTCTGTCCCATAGTAGGCGGCTGCCTGGTCTGCGTCTGAGCCATAGGGGCCGGCAGCTAATTTTACCTGAAGGGTACGGTGCCAAAAAAGAGCAAGGCAGCCGAATACGAGCCCACATCGGACGCCGAGGACGTGGCGGAGCGGGACCTCACGCGTGTCGAGAGTATCGCAAGGCTTGGTAAGCTGATCGATAAACTAAACAGCAACTGTGCTCAGAGCACTACGGGTAGGAAACCTGGTGTGAGCACGGGGCAGCAGACGAGGGCAGTGCCGAGAAGGGACCGAGCGGTGCAAACGGAACCGCGACGGAGACTCAGCACGAGCGAAGGTGCTGTCGAGAGTGTCAAAGCTCCCAGACAGGCACGCGGCACACCAGCCCAGCTAGTGGCTCCCCCGCCTAGAAACAGCGGCAAAAAGGCCTCGCCAGCACCCACAAGCAGGCCTCGGGCGCCGGAGAATCGGCAAGGGAAGGCGAATCCCGCAGAGCCTGAGCCCGGATGCCCATGGAGTACGGTCGTCAGGAAAAAAAGGCACAAGAACAGAACGCGCCCTGATGCTGTGGTAGTGGAAGCGGCTGGAAAAACCTACAGCGAGATCTTGGCGATGGTAACGCGGAGGGACGACAGCCAGCTATCGGATCTTGGAGGAGCGGTCAAAACTGTTCGCCGCACAGCGAGAGGGAACTTGCTCCTGGAGGTAGCCAGAGGCGGCACGGAAAGCGCCGAATCAATGAGGGCTAGCATATCCAGAGTGCTTGGAGACGCGGCGGAGGTACGAGCCTTGACGGAGGAGTCGAAGGTTAGCGTGTTCGTGATTCGCAACCTCGACGCGATCACGACGGAGTTGGAGATCCGCAACGCTTTTTCGAAGCAATTCGATCTTTGCGAAGGCGCGGTGAAGATCCGAAGCCTCCGTTCCGGCTACGCGAAATCCAAAACGGCGGTTATTAGCCTGCCAAGCTCGATGGCGAAGGAGGTCAGGCTGCGAGGCGAGGTCCTTATCGGATGGACCAGGTGCAGAGTGCGGGAGCGCGAAGGTCCTCCCCGTTGCTTTAGATGCCTAGAGCTTGGGCACATCGCCATCAGGTGCCAGAGCCTGGTGGATAAGAGCGATTGCTGCATCAAATGTGGCAAAGCGGGCCACAAGGCAGCGGTCTGCACAAAGGAGCCAGAGGACTCTCACAGCAGACAAGCCGGTTCCGGACAGGCCAATCATCGACCCGTCAGCACTTGCAGACCGGTCAGGAATGGCGGTGACGGCGCGAGATCAAGGCGGACGTGGCTATTCTTAGCGAACCCTACAGGGTGAGAGAGGGAGGAGAATTGGCCAAGGACCGCTCTGGCAAAGCGGCCCCTGTGGCTCTGCGGCGACGGGCTGTCCAACATCCTGGCCGCGGATGGATTTGTGAGAGCGGAGGTGAGCGGCTATTGCATATATAGCTGCTATCTTGCGCCTAGCCTCCCGCTGGAGGCGTTTAGCAGGATCCTGGATGACCTATGCTGCGACCTGCGTGGGAGGGCCAATGTCGTTGTCGGAGGCGATTTCAACGCCTGGGCCCAGGAGTGGGGATCCGCCTTGACCAACTCCAGAGGATGCGCGGTGCTGGAAGCGTTTGCCTCGACAGACGTTGTCCTCCTCAACGACGGGGTGCGGCACACGTTTGCCAGAGCAGGAGCCGCCTCGGTTATCGACCTTACGTATGTGAGTAGAGCAATTTCCCAGAACACCAGACGGGAAGTCAGCGACTCATATACAGGGAGCGATCACGAGGCGATATTGTGCTCCGTGGGCATGACCGCGGAAGATAAACGCACGGGACCGCTGCCCATTAAAGCCTACCGGCCAGACACTTTGTGCACTCAGGCATTTGCAAATGCGCTGGATGGGTTGTCGGCTGAAGCAGCTGGTGGAGCAAACAAGGCCGCCAACTGGATTGCTGAAGCCCTGGAGCACGCCTGTGATCGGAGCTCGCGGCAGAGAGGCTTGTTTGGGAGGCACCATAGACCAGTGTTCTGGTGGAGCGACGCGATCCCAGACCTTAGGTCCAACTGCTTTCGAGGCCGCAGGCAGCTTACCCGCGCACGTGGCTCCTCGCGAGTGGCCGAGTGTAGCGAGGTGTACAAAGCGGCCAGAAAGGCTCTAAAGACGGCCATAAGGGAAGCTAAGAGGGCCCGCTTCTTGCAGCTCTGCGACGAGGCGGAGGACGACCCCTGGGGCGGAGCGTACAGGATGGTCGTTAAAGGGCTGAAAGCGGGCAGCACTGCTCCATCGGACCCAGAAGCCCTGGACGACATTGTGCGGGCGGTCTTCCCGACAGGAGCTCCGTTGTCCATGAAACCTAGCGCGGAGCGCCATCCCAACGATGCCTGCGTAGTCACTGAAGCGGAGGTAGCCAGGATCGGAAGGAGCGTGCGCCCCAAGAAGGCCCCAGGGACGGACGCTGTACCCAACAGGGCGTTAAAGTTATCCATGGAGCTGCACCCGAGGGAGTTCGCTACCCTATACACCAAGTGCCTGGAGGAGGATGTCTTCCCAGAGCCGGGCAAGCCAACGGGGGAGCCATCCTCATATCGGCCCATCTGCCTCACCGACACCACTGGCAAGGTGCTCGAGAAGATCATCTCCGCCAGACTAACTGCTGCCATCGAGCAGGCGAGGGGTCTCTCTCCGAGTCAGTTTGGATTCAGGAAGGGGAGATCTACGCTTGACGCCATCGAGACGGTAAAGGAGATAGCGGGATCGGCCATTGCGGGCAGGAGGTGGAAAGGCGGCTCCAAAAACTATTGCCTAGTTGTAACGCTAGACATAAGGAACGCCTTTAACTCCGCGGACTGGAACAAAACGCTGGAGGCCCTCGCCGCCCTGAACATCCCAAGGTACCTGCTGAGAATAGTGAGGAGCTATTTCAGTGCGAGAGTGCTCACAGTGGTCACGGACATGGGTTCTAGAGCATACAAAGTCTCAGCCGGAGTCCCGCAGGGCTCCGTTTTGGGACCCCTGCTCAGGAACACCATGTACGACGGGGTGCTGCGACTCCCGATGCCCATTGGCACGACCGTGGTGGGATTCGCTGACGACGTAGCGGTGGTCATAGCCGCTAAGGAGCAAACCGCGGCGGAAGAACGGGCAAACGAAGTGATCAAAGCGATCGAATCGTGGCTCGCGAGCGCCGGCCTGGAGCTAGCGGAGAACAAGACGGAGGCAGTCTTGATTTCCAGCCGGAAACGCGTGGAGACGGCCGAGATCCGGGTAGGAGGAGCCGTGATCAGATCCCAGAAGGCGACCAAGTACCTCGGTGTTCTTATCGATACCCGGCTATCCTTTAAGGAGCACCTGGAGTACGCTCAGAAGAAGGCCAGTGGGACGATAAGGAGCTTCTCCCGAATACTCCTGAATACCAGAGGGCACAAGCAGACCACTAGAAGGCTACTGACCAGCGTCGTTACCTCCCAGATTCTGTATGCGGCACCGGTGTGGGCAGATGCGGCCGAGACTAAGTCGTATATGCGAGGTGTCGAGGCCACATACAGACTGTGCGCTATCCCAGTGGCAAGCGCATTCAGGACGGTCTCGGACGATGCGGCCCTGGTGATAGCTGGCCTGGTCCCGCTGAGAGAGCTAGTCCGCGAGAAGGCTGAGATGCGCGAGGAGCTCCGCGGCCACTAAGGACCAACTGGAGTCTCCAAGGCAGAACTCGAAAGCGCTGGCAGAAGAAGGAACTACGGGAGCTGGCAGGCCAAGTGGGATGCCTCATCGAAAGGGAGATGGACACACAGCGTGATCTCCAACGTCGAGGCCTGGATGGAGCGGAAGCACGGGCAGGTCGACTTCTACCTGACCCAGGTGCTGAGCGGACATGGTTGCTTCCGTTGCTACCTAAGGAGGTTCGGCCATAACGAAGAGGACGGCTGCCGGAGTGCGGATCCGGCATTGTAGAGGATGCGCGACACGTCATTTTTGAGTGCCGTCGATTCGACGAGGAGAGGGCCGCCCTGGAGGAGGTAACCGGAGCGGAGATTAGCGTGGACACGCTGGTGCCGCTGATGCTGGAGAACCTAAGGAACTGGGATGCCGCAGCTGAGTTCTCAGCCAAGCTCATGAAGTCGCTGAGGTCTCTGGAGAGATGGAGGAAGGAGCGGAGGGGCTGAGCGGCCTACCAGTGTGCGAAGCATTGCTTTGCGGCCGTACCGCACATTGCGGGCTCTTGCCCCGTCAAGTATCATAGCATTTCCTCATTATATTTGTTTGTAAATAATATTAATAAATAGTGACGAATACAAAAAAAAAAAAAAAACGGCCTGATGGCACACACACACGCACATCACGGCATGAAGCCAGCCTTGTATATTTTGGCCAGGAAGGCCAATTACAATTAATTATAATTTAAACTCAAATTACATAGTTTAAATCAGGTAGCAAGTTTTCGCCGGTGTAGATAGAGGCGATGAGACCAGCAGAGAGCAGAGAGAAGTAAAGCACCGCGGCCAAAGCCTTGACATTTCCCCTCCCGGCAGCGAAGAGCAGCAGAACAGAAGGGACAAAAAGAATCACCAAGAGAGCCGCCTACGGCTGCAATTTCCCCTCACGGCAGCGGTAACCAACCGACGATCGGCACGCGCCGCTCGTGCCGGACCGACCGAGAACTTCAAGTTCAAGTTTGGCAGAGCGCCAGCATCAAGCTGCCTAGCAGCCAGAAGGAGAGGGGAGACAAAGAGAGGACCGCCAAAGGGGACTGCGCTGCCGCTGCCGCGGCGGTATTCAAGTGCAAGATCGGCACAGCGCCGGCTGAACCAAGACTGCCCAGCAGCCAGAGGGAGAGGGGAGACCGATAGAGGGCCGATCAAGAGCAGCGTTGCTGCCCGACCACCGGCAGAATTAGGTCACGGCTAAGTAGCGGAGATGAGCTGCAAGCACTTCTTCGGCAATTAGCGAACGAGACGGACGCGAAATAACCAATACCCTTAAAAGTAGTGAAAAACGGACACGTGGCCGCAAAACTCCTCCGCGAAGGAGACAAGTGAATCCTGGCCGCAGGACACGCGGAAGGATACCGCCCTAGGACTCCCCGCCACCAAGCGTAGCCGCCGGCACGGAGAAGCCGGCGCACAGCCAAACAAGGGTGAGCGTGGCCAGATGGCACTTTAAGCTTGGAGAGTGGCAGGGCCCCAGCTAGGGGCGCAGCGCCCAGCAGCAGACGTAGGGGTTAAATTAAATAAATAAATAAAATCACCCTCAAACCATGTGCTTGTTTTCCCCGCCTATTTCTTTCACCCGGCATTTGTAACGGGGCCGCCGCCGCCGCCACTCTTCCCTCTCGCTCACTCCCCCGTGGCCGCTTGGATCTGTTCCAGGCCCGAGGCGAGGCAATACGGAACGAGAATCCGCCGCCGTTGGAAAATTCCAGGCGCGGTCCCAGGCGAGATGGCCACCGTTTCCCTCCCGTTTTCCCCTGGATCTATTTCCCTCCCGCTTACTCCTTCTGGGCGTTGGATCGTTCCAAGCCAAGGCGACGCGGGACGGAAATAGGGGCCGATGACGTTGGACGTTTTCCAGGCACGGGTTCGGTCGAGGTGGCCAGTTCCGTCCCCGTCCTCCCTCGCAAGCCCTTTCCCTCTCGCTCGCTTGTCTCTGCGGCCGTTGGATTGTTCCGGGCCGAGGCGGAGCGAGACGGAAACGGGAGGCCGTGCCGTTGGACGTTGCCAGGGCCGCGCGGGAACGGCAGGTCTTCTCCGCCAGGATACAGGCCCCTCGAACTAATCCTTTTCCTGGCCAAAATTTAACCCCCGAAGTTTTAAAAATTAACGGCACCTTATGTCCCGGCCGTCTCAAAATTATAAATTTTCTGGGAGGAACTCTGGGCCGCTGAGGATCACCCCGGCCGGAAACACATCCTTACAGATGGCGCCCGAGCAGGGACCGGCCAGGACATAAAGGATAATTAAGATTTTTGGTGGATTAAAGGCCCACCGGCCAAAACAAAATTTTTGCGGGTCAAAATTAGCCGAAAATCGCGGTTAGGATTGATTTTACCCATGACCACGAGCAGCAGCAGAGGAAACAAAAATATATTTATATACATATATACACATATTCACATATATATATATTTTCAACGAGGCAAGGGACAAAAGGGTATCGACGAGAAAATTTCCATCCGCCACGAGGAAGTCTGGCGCCAGAACATAACTTCGCTGCCCGCGCCAACGTCGGCAGAGCGCTGCCCTCTGCCACCATAGCTATGCTGTCCGCCGTCGATGCTTCGGTTCTCTGCCAGTTGTATTAGGTATAAATGCAGCTCGGCGAAAAATTCACTTTCGCTCGCCGTGAACATCCTTCGGGCTCCTACCGCCGCATCAAGGATATACCAACGCATCCTTATCCCTTGAACTCTCCTGTCCTTCGCGACTCCTCTCATTCTGTGGAAGATTACTCCGCTCGAAGTGAACCAAGCTCTGCGGATCCTGCAAGATCCAAAAAAAAAAAAAAAAAAAAAAAAAAAAAAAAAAATACGCAAGAATCCTGCGAAATCCAAACATACCCTTGGCGAGACCAGGATATAAATATCCTTGGAAATAAATTAAATAAAATCGAATCAAATATAATATAATAAATAAATAAATAAAAAAATACGGAAATAATAAAATTTAAATCAACCGAATAAATAAAGAAACTAAATAAAGGAACTAAACACAATAATAAATAATAAATAATAGTTAAATAAAACAATTAAATAAAATCGAATAAAACAGATCAAATAAATAAATAAATCTAATAAATACAATTTAAAAAAAAAACAAAAGAAACAGCAACGAATTAAAAAATTTAAGAAGCTAAAAAATTAGGAGATAAATAAGCATAGGGAAAAAAAATTAAATTAAAAAAAAAATAAAATAATAATAAAGAAATAAAATAAAATAAAGTTTAATAAAATAAAAATAAAATAGAGATATTTCTCGAAGCCAAGGAATTAAAACAAATTAAAGAGACACAATTTAATAAATCGGACGCCGAGATTACCCAGGGAAAAAAGAAACTTGTACTAGTTTCACGATTTCCAGCCTTCGCGAAAGACTTCCCTCCTGCGCCCTTGCCCACAGAGGGTAACCGAGGCCCATCCTACAGGATACCTGGTCCTTAGGTAGCTTGTCGTCAAGTTTCACAACGATTTCTTTGGGCTGCCGCGAGAACCATGGGAGTCACGTGGATCAGCTACCGGAAGAAGATCGAGCTGGAAGCCATTCTCGGCGAGTTTGGTCTCGAGCGGGATGGCACAGTCTACGAGCAGCGTGCCCGGCTGATCGCGTTCGCGAGGCAACCAGACAATTCCGAGGAAATCCGGGTTCGCCTCGACGAGCTCGAACGGAATTTCGGGAATGCCCCCACCGGGGATACTAAACTACTGTCGCCACTCTATCTGGACCCGAACCCCAGTTCGCCAGGACCAAGCGCACCCACCCAATCGGCGCCCCTGGCACTACAGCTACCCCGTAGCGTTTCCCCCACCGGAGGACGACGCTCGACTACGAAAGCAGAGGAACCTCCACGCACTATGACTCGCTTGGCGGACCCCAACCTAGGAGCCACCTTGATCGACAGGATGACCAAGTGGGGACTCTCGTTCGATGGGACAACGGACCCGTTGGGATTCATCAAGCACATCGAGGAGCGCGTCGATACCTGCCGGATCGACCGGAAGTATCTGGCTCCAGCTCTAGTGGTGTTACTGACTGGCAGGGCCGAAAGCTGTTTTCGGACCAGTGGTCTTCAAGATGCCAGCTGTGCCGAAGTCCGCCGCGAGTTCTTGGACTTCTTCCTGCCGCCGCGCTACTATCAGCGCCTGGAGGATGAAATCCGGTCCCACTTTCAAAAGCCCAACGAGCCGTTCAAGGAGTATCTAGTCGACCTACGTTTGCAGATGCGCCGGGCTGGATTCCCTACAGACCGAGAGCTGGAGCGGATCTAAGACAACATGCTCCCCGAGTACCAGGTATTCACCCGGAGGCAGGATTTTCACACTCTCACAGAGCTGACCCATTTGGTGGTCGACTACGAGGTAAACCGCAGCCGAGGCGGATCGGCCCCGGATTACCTTACCCCGAGCCCTCGGCTGCCACCTGGATCCCGCTACACCGCGGAAACCGACAGGAAGGGCACCCGCCGGAACCCACCGACGCCCCCGCTGGGAAATCCACGTAGCGAGTCCATAAGTCGGAACGCGATTGCGAGCCAGAGCGCAGCTGTCTCCAACGCGACAGAGCCACTCGACATCCGCGGCGCCTGCCGGAACTGCGGCCAGACGGGGCATTTCTCGGCGGAATGCCGGATCCCGCGATTGATTTTCTGCTGGGATTGCAGACGATGAGGAACCCGAACCATCGATTGCTGCCGACGCCAGGCGCCGGGAAACGGGCACGGGCCTCGTGTGACCGGGAATCACCCGAGGGACCCGCCCCACCCACGCAGCCAGTAGGAGCCATCCTCCACCAGTACCAGGGACGCATCCGCGCCGCCATCACTATGGAGGAGCGAGGATTCGTGGCCACCCTGGACACCGGAGCTACCCATAGCTTCATCAGCTCTCAGCTAGTCGAGGAGCTAGACAACGGGAGAAATATGCGGGATATCAGGACCCAACTTAAACTGGCCGACGGAACATGCCGGGAATTAACTCGGGTCCTGGCGGCTTATATACACCTGGGCGACAACTGGCCGCGCTCTGCATCCCGGGACCCGCCCAGTTCTGCACTCCGAGTCCAGCCTCGGAAAAACGCTCCCGAGTCAAGCCGGAGTACGCGCAGCACGGAGCTGCTCCGAGAAAACGGTGCCACGCCCCCTCCGGAATCGGCATCCGACCCCGAGCCAAGCACGCCTAGGGCGCCTAGGGCGGAGAACCAGCCACACGGTTGGAGTCACGTTCTGCCCGTGGCAGATGCCACAGCCGCGCAACGGAATCCTTTCCGTACCTCCAGGAAACGTGTCCACTTTCAGGACCACGTCGAGGAAACGCCGGAGAAGAGCCCGCCGCTATGCGGAATCATCAACTCGGTGAGTCATCCTGCCGAGGATTATTATTCATCCGAGTCCAAGGAATCCGAAACTCAGACTTACCCTGAGCCCTGGGTACAGCAGTTCTTAGAGCAGGAACTGGCCAAGTTCGATACTCTTTCTGGGATATCCCATATCGCGGAGCGCCGGATCATCATGCGCAACGATCGGCCTCTTAAGCAGCGATATTTCCCTCGAAATCCGGTCATGAGGGCCGTAATCGACAAGCAGATCGATGAGCTTCTTCGGGACGGGCGCATCGAGCCCTCGAAGAGTCCGCACAGATACCCGTTGCTCCGGAGAGCCGGGAGTGCACGGCCTTTACCGTTCCCGGCACAGGGTTGTTTTACTGGCGGGTGATGCGATTTGGCCTGCACTCCGCGCCCGCTACGTTTCAGCGCGCCCTGGATACGGTCATCGGGCCAGATATGGAACCCCACGCGTTCGCATATCTGGACGATATTATCGTCATAGGATCCTCCCTGGACGAACACGTCGCCAATCTTTATGAAGTTTTTCGATGACTGCGGAACGCAAGCCTGCGCCTCAACAAAGGGGAATGCCACTTTTTCCAGCGCCACATTGGATACCTGGGACATGTCAACAGTGAGGCCGGCATCCATACGGATCCGGACAAGGTAGCCGCGATACGAGAACTCAAGCCGCCGACATGCCTAAGGATCTCCGGAGATGCCTGGCAATCGCATCCTGGTATCGCCGTTTTGTTCCAAACTTCGCCGACGTTGTGGAGCCCATGACCTCGCTGCTGAAGAAGGGCCAGAAGTGGGAGTGGACACAAAGACAGGACGACGACTTCCAGGAGCTGAAGACACGGCTGATGGAGGCACCAGTTCTAATGTGCCCGGATTTTGGCGAGAAGTTCGTCTTGCAGACAGACGCCAGCGAATACGGCATAGGAGCCGTATTGACGCAGACGATCGAAGGGTAGGAAAAGGTAGTAGCCTACGCTAGCCGCCGGCTCAATCCGGATGAGAGGAACTACTCGGTGACAGAGAAGGAGTGCCTCGCTATCGTGTGGGCGATCCGGAAAATGCGGTGCTACATCGAGGGTTACCGTTTCGACGTCGTCACCAACCTCCACTCGCTGAAATGGCTGTACTCGATCGACAATCCGACCGGCAGGATTGCTCGATGGGCTCTCGAGTTGCAGCAGTATCAGTACGACGTACACTACCGGAAAGGTGCTCAGAACCTGGTGGCCGACGCACTTTCTCGCCATCCGCTGCCCACAGTCCAGCAGGCACAGGTGCAGGCCGCCAGTTGCAAGTGGATAAAGAAGATGCTCCAGAAGGTTCGGACCGAACCTGCCAAGTTCCCCGACTACCGGGAGGAGAACGGGCAGCTGTATCGCCGCATCGGACTACGACCAGAGGAGGAGGAGTACACGCCATGGAAGCTGTGCGTTGCTACAGAGCACCGTCAGCGGGTCCTCGAGGAGTGCCACGATAGCCCCACTGCCGGCCATCTAGGAGTCCGGAAGACCAGCAACCGCGTGGCCCAGCGCTACTATTGGCCGGGTTTGTTCCGGGAAGTCGCCCGCTATGTCCGCCACTGCCCGAGCTGCCAACGCTTCAAGACGAGCCAAGAGAAGCCGGCCGGGAAAATGTTTACCCGTCAGGTCGAGGAGCCGTTTCATATTCTCTGCGCAGACTTCGTCGGCCCACTGCCACGATCAAAGCAGGGAAACACCGTGCTCCTGGTGTTCCTGGATGCCTTTAGCAAGTGGGTGGAGTTGGTGCCCCTGCGAAAGGCAACCGGAACGCAGCTTGAACGCGCCTTTAGAGAAAGGATCCTGAGTCGTTTTGGAGTCCCACGAACGTTTGTCTGTGACAACGGCACGCAATTCACGGGCCGCTCGTTCCAGCAGTTCTGCCAATCGCTGGGCATGGAACTGCAACACACGGCGCCGTACACCCCGAGGCAGAACCCAACGGAAAGGGCCAACCGAACGATCAAAACTATGATCGCGCAGTACTTAGATGGAAGCCCACAGAACGGCTGGGACCAGCTGTTGCCTGAGATCTCGCTGGCCATCAACACCAGTATCTCCGACACAACCGGATTCAGTCCGGCGTTCCTGGTACAGGGACGCGAACCGCGACTACCAAAGGCCCTATACGACGAGGTGACACCTGGAAGAGGCACCCCCGAAGTGGCCCCCGCCGATAGGAGCAAACAGCTCAAGGAAATCTTTAACGTCGTACGGAACAACGCCGAGCGCGCCACCGCGGACCAGGGGCGGCATTACAATCTTCGCCGACGGATATGGAGGCCGCCAGTGGGCTCACTAGTACTAGTGAAACGCCACTCTCTATCCAACGCCGCCGAGGGTTTCGCCGCCAAGTTAGCCGCCAAATACGAGGGACCGTTCAGAGTGGCCAAGTTCCCGTCTCCCAACATCGTGCAACTGCACCTACCAGGAAGCCGCCGACGACGCACTGCGAGTTTAAACCAGCTGAAGCCGTTCCATGACGAGGAGTCAGACGCAGAAGACCACGACACCGAGGGCTTGGGGCACGAAGACGACGACGTCTTGAACACCGCAGACGAAAACCTCAGCGTCGAGGAAGAACAAGCTGAGAACCGGCACATCAGCGCCGCACCGCATCTCGGGACCACCCAGCACGGGAAGGCCGACGCCGCCCGGCGCCACCTTCATTAAAACAAGGAAGCAACGCGCCAAGGGGAAGGAGGCCATGTTTCGAAGGGGCCACTTGCTGCCAGGCGCGCCTGGCCAACGCCTCGCCCCCCCAGGGGGGAAGACATTGCTCCTTTCATCCCCTAGACCCCAGGCAGACGAGTCTGAGAAATTTAAGCCACTCTCCGTTAGGTAGGGTCATCCAAAAGCACCCCCTAACCACACTCTCTTTTCAGTAGCACCAGAACCAGCACAGAGATGGCCGACGATCAACCACGCCGCCCCACGCACCAGCAGCCTCAGTGGCCAGAGGATCGCTCCCTTACAAGGGCCGCGGTCACGGTCGAGCTCCGCGAGGGACCCAGCCCGGAATCCCCGCGGCGGGCCCCGCCACCAACGACACCGACGCCACCGGAGACGGGACACCAGTCAGCTGGGGGTTCTCCACCGCGCGCCTACCCAAGCGAGGTGGAAGCCGCGCTAGTCGAGTGCTTCGGCGACCTGCCGAGAGACCTGATCGACGATCTTTCCCGTGAGGCCGGGACCCGGTCTCCGCAATTCCCTGGTCCACTTGGGGACTTGTGGGGAATCCTCCTGGACGACGAGGCCGGGCCCGGACCAGGAGTCCCCGACAATGACGACGGTCATAGCGACACCAGCAGCGTGGTCGAGGTGTACGACCCCACGCAGGAGGATTACTCCCCACGACCCTGTCAGCTCACGCCCGACGAGTCTGCCGCCATCGCCGCCCGCCACCGCGCCGAGGCACAGAGCGCGCTGGAGAGACGCGATGCCGAAATGGCGGCAGCCATGACGGAGTGCGTGGAGTCCCTGGCGGAGGAGTTGTTTGACTTCGAGGCAGTGGAGGATCTCTTCGATTATGGGACCTTCGAGGACACACGCTCCACCACGGGGCCACTGGGAGCCGTGTACGAGCCAATCTCAAGCGACGAGACCGAATCCCAGCTATCCGCCACCAGCGACCACGATGCCACAGGCGGGGTCGGAGCCACCGCCGGGCCAGATTCTCAGCCGGCCTTGGTCTGCATCCGCCCAAGCGACAGCCCCCCGGCAACCCCACGAGACCCACCCCCGGGGAACACCGACGGCCTGCAAAGGTCACCGCCGCCGTCCTACGAGGAGATCTTTGGGCCAGGGCCATACAACAGCGTACCCTGCGCCGTATGCTGCGCCGCCGCTGGCGTGTGTGGGGATGGACGACCTCGCCGGCCTACTCTC
>VNJS01015599.1:0-10448 GCA_008042575.1 Drosophila watanabei
CTCAAATAAAGTCCTCTTTGCACGCGAATCAAATGAAATTGAGCGCAAATAATAATAAGATATTGACTCTAGCCAGCTAGGAAAGGCAACTCAATTTATGCAGCGAAATGTGCCAAACAATTATCCCGATAAAACGTGATTGATTATGCCGGGGGAGCGGCATCCTGCCTAGCTGCCTAGCAGTTTTTCCGCTTTTCCGTTCGCCTTCCCAAGCTAGCAACGAATTTTCAATCAATGGAATAATTACGTGTCCTTCCCGAAGCCCAATGGAGTGTGCAAAATTTTCAATCAACGAATGCTACCACCGCCCAGCAGCGGCGGGGCAAAGGGGCAAAGGGGCAAATCTACTTAACCAAATTGATGACAATGCGATAAGTCAGAGACGGCGAGTTAAGCCGCTTAAATGCTTATAAACTGTCGTCTTCCTGCCCTCCCTATCCTTATGCGTCTCCCAGATGTCAGGAAATGTATATGGTGCCCCATATTAAGCTGCGTCTATGCCAATTGCTTTACAGGGCAACTTTTTTGGCCAGCTATGCGAATTATTTGTGATGCATATGCCGGCTTCCCTCGCTCGCTGAGACTCTGGCTTTGGTTGTGCACTGGGAGAAAATTTGTTGGTGTCTTTAAAGGGTTCTAAATAGTGGGGTTAAATCGGTTCTTTTATTTTGAATCTGTTGAAATTTAAGCCGCTTGTATTTGCGTATGATTAGAGTCTTGAAAATATTTAAGGTTCTATATCTATCTAGTATTGCAGAGTTCAGTTAAACCTTAAAAAATGTTATTTAAATGTTTTTTTTTTACGAATTGTAATAGATATTTAAATAATATTATTTTTATTACATATTATTTATATTTATTAATTGTGTAACGAATCGCCACACTAATAATAATATAACAGGCAAGTTGTTGGCTCGAGATCTAAGCGCACGCAAGATATTTGTCCGGCTTCGGCTCGTCGGCTACGGGGGTGATGGTCTTGCTTGGATCTCGGGATGCCTTTACATAATTTTAACTTCGATAACTGCGTGCTACAACAAGCTAAAACCGGGATAGAGATACACACACATTAAAAAGGCTAAAAGGGAAGATAAAAGGGTATTCTCTCTCGTCGGCTATTCTCCTTGGTTAGCTCTCCTGGTGTCCTGGAGGCTCTAGTCGCCCACCCTGCCAATGGTCGCTCCTACCCTCAGCGCTAAATAGCCTGAGCGACCCCTTCTATAAGCGCTACCCCATACTACAAAACAATGCTAGCTGCGGCCACTTTTAAACTTCTTCAAAACATTATAAAATTTTATTACGAGCTAACAAAATCATTTCTTAAAATAAATAATAAACATAGAAAATAAATATGTGTGACATGCATTAGATTAACATAGATAAATAAGGTATATAAATAAGCTTACAATAAAAATAGCAAATAAATAATTTTAAGAAATATTTTTATGATTTTAACATGATTTTTATTTTTGGCAAATAAGAAAAACGGGCAATTATATTGGGGATTTTAACTCGTGTGTCTTTCGTTAAATTAAAATTTGATTTTAAACGCTTGATATAAAAACAAGAAAATCAAACATTATAAAAAAGCTCTTTGCTCAAGGTGCATTGAGCGCAATTGCCTTTTGTCTTTACTCTTTTTTTTTCTCTCTTCTTAAACCTTCATATCCCCCTTTCGTTTAGTTCGACTTAACAATATTTTTATTTTCTTTTTTAGCGGATCATTTTATTTAAAAAAACTTCTTGTTGATTTAAATGCAAGAATATGTGTTAACAACACTCACCACCTTTTTCACATCCCTCGATGAAAGCGCTTTCTTCGGTGACGTGGTATCTGAAAGGGTGAAAAGAAGAAAACGGGACCGACAAAGAAGACGACGAAAGGGAAACATAACTAGAGGCAAGGGGGGAGAAAGTAATTTGGCGACTGCGTTCACCAGCGACTGAACATTTCACTTGTTGATTCGATAGGGAAAAACTTCAAGAATTGAAAACCCTTTTTACATTTGCCGCACAATATTTAAAACTTCATAATTTTTCTCTACTTATGGTTTCTGATCGATTATAACCTTAATCACTATTTTAACATTTAAACTAATTTTGCTCCACACTTTTTCACGGCGAACATAAGGCAATTTGGGGACGCGGAAACTTCCCTTTTCTTTTGGGATAAATCTACTCGTCGAGCAGGGGCTTAAACACTCTGCGAGGCATTAGCCTTGGCATACCGCGGCGGCGACATCGAACGGGCTCATAAACACAAACGGAACTGAGCCGAAATTTAGGCCTGCGCTAGCGCTAGCATAAAGCTCGATCGGGGGATCGGTGCTGCGGTAAGCTCGCTCGCGGATTTATATGCTGCGCCTGAAGATCATTCTCCTAGGGGCAAAGGTCGGGTTTGACTTCCCTGGCTTAAATTTCCGTGCAGTTACGAATTAAATAATATTTTCCCTCTGGAGCGCTGCTGCGCGGGGTGGTGGGGGTGCTGCTCGTTCGGTAAACTGCTTGCTTCGATTCCTTGCTGATAGTTGCTCTTTCTTTGTTCCGCCTGCCCCTCTCCTCCCTGGGGTCGTCGAGCGGTACCAGCGCTGCTGCCTATGAAATTACCAAAAAAAATATAATCCTCTGCCTGGGGGTTCCCTTCCTTCCGCTCACCTTTAGCTTGCGTCTCGCGGTTAACAAAATATTGTTCTTCCCACTAGCTGTTATGGCACTCGCAAGCAAAAATTTTCTTTAACTTAACTGGTTCGGACACACAAAAAGTATATTGCTGCTTCAGCCGCCAAAAAGGGAATGACTCAGTAAGACGCCGGGAAAGTGGCGGTAACCCCTGCTAGAAAGTGGGTGAAAGGGAGATAGTTGACATTAGCCCCTGTTGCTCTCTCCCATCTATTCGCATATGTCATTCCAACTTCATCTGGATGCAGTGGCAACGCCGCAACTCCACCTTTGACCGACCAACAGATGGCGCTATCAAAGTATCTGTTAGTCGAGCAAGCGCTACAATTGCAAAGGCGATTTCTATGTCTTACTTATAAATTTTAGTTAGCTTCTATTAACTTTAGTATGGCTAATAAAATTCAAAGGTATAAATACTTAAGATTCTGTAAAAATATTTAATAATATTTATTCAAATATATTTATATTTAAAATCAAAGTATTGCAGTTATTGTTCAGTTCAACATTAATAAAGGTTATCTTAATGTTTTCTTTTTTATGTATTGGGTTAGATCTTTAAATAATATTATTTTTATTACATATTATTTATATTTATTTCGTACTTAAGATTGAAATCTGTAAAAATTTTAATAACATTAAAACAATGTATCTAAATGTTTTACAAATTGTGTTAGAAATTTAAATAATAATATCTTTATTTATATATAAATTTTAATTATTTTTACTGTAAAAGCATTTTCTATGACATAATTATTATTGTTATTACACTGTTTTATACTCTAATGTGGTAAAATAATAACTTAAAGGCCTAAGTACCTATAACAATTCTGAATACATCTGATAGTATGTATGTATAACATTTAAATTCATTTTTGCACTTGAAGTATACATTAAGGACAAATTAAATTAATATTGTTAATAATAATATACACAAATAAGATATAATCTAATAACATTATTTCCTAATTTATTCCTGTGTAATTCTGGCTTTGGCTCCAAGTTCGATCTAGCATAAATTGTTGACATGCCTCGCCGCATTAAATTCAGCCCTGGCACGTACAACAATTCGATGGGGTTTGCACCGCTCCACCTCCCTCGTTTCGTCCCCCGTTCCCCCTTTCTGGTTCCCCTTTGACCCAGGTTGTGTGTGTGTAGAGCATGATATTGTCGTAAATATATCAAATATTCGTATCGTGCCATAAATAAGCAAAATAAGTGACTACTATGCTCTCATAATTGGCAATTTGCGTTTGCCACTCGTTAGCTGGCATCCTTTGCCCCAATTGTCCCCTTGAACTACTACCACTGCTCTCCCCCTCCGGTTGTCCTTGATTCTTGGAAGAGTTACAGCTGCTTATTAGGCGGTGACAAGTGTCAACATAGGAACAACACATCACATTACGTATACGCCCCTTCGGAGCCAGGCCACAATTCAACTTCAGTTGTTCTCGATTGAAATTTGTCAAGTTAAAGGCATAATGGTTGCGGCTTAGACGGGATGCGGTTAAAGGGGGGGGGTACGTCCAGAGTCTTGATATTCCACATACGCCACGTAGACCCCTTTGCAAATTTTCAACTTTGCGGCTGGCCAACAACTTCTCGGCAGTTTCACTCCGAAGCCAGGACAAAGCAAGCGTTAAAGGTAAGCACAAAGTTTTCAAGGTGCACTGAGGGAAAAAAGGATACAGGATGAAATTTAAATGAATCAAAATTGATAAGTATTAAATTTCTAGGAGGTTTTGTGCTTCTCATTAGGTTTAAATAGATCTAAAAATTTATTAAAGATACTCAGTTGCTTCCAAACATTTTATTTAAAAATACTTATTCCTTATTCCTTCTATGACCAATCTCTCTGTGTCCCTAGTGTGAGGCATAGTCTTACTAGAACAGGCACCTTCAGGATTAGCTTCCTTGTCCCCTGACCCCTTTCAAGAGACCGCAAGATAGCAACGGAAAGAGGGAACTGAAACCGGAAGCCCAGGGAGGAAGGGCTCGTTGTAGCTGCTCATCTGGCCCTCGATTGCACCGACACCTGCTGACAGCGGGCAACTTACTCAAACTTAAACTGGTAAACAACTCTCGACCGGCAAACAGGATACGCCAGGTGCTGAGCCGAGGTGCGGAGCTAGCCGAGGCAAAGTCAAAGTGAAATTATATAAAAAAATGGCACTAGCACGTGAAGAGCTCCTTGGGGCGAACGGAACTCATGGCGGAAGTGATGATGATGCTGATGATTTCCGCAAACAAATATTTCGTTTGTTCAACCAACTGCGGAAAAGGGAACATGGACGAAGGGGGGATGAGCAGGGACACTGGCAAGCCAACAGGGATGGGCACAACATTAGCCCACACAATTTCAGGTTGCCCTGTTGCCGCCAGGTGTAAAAGTGTGTGTTCGTTTTCTTTTTTTTCTTACCTTTCAGCATTCAAAAGTGTGTGTGTGTGTGTGCTCGCTTACACATTGTTTCACTTCCGGTTTTTGTGGTTTCGTTGCTTTCGGCGGCGGGGCAAAACGAGCTCAGTGGGTTAAATGGAAACATCTCCGCATTTCCTCGTCCCTCCATCTGCTCCTCGACTATGCAAATGGGCTAGGCCCGTCCGCAGCAAAATGCGGCACAATGATGCTGCTGTTGCTGCTGTTGCTGCCCCAACAAAATAAAGCAAAATAAAACAAAAAAAATTAAGCACACACTACGGCAGCAAGCACAACAAATAAAGCAACCCAAATAAAATGGTTACAAAGAGATAAAAAGGGAAATGTTGCTGCTTCGCTGATGTTGCCGCTTCTGCTGCTGCTGCTGTTGCTGCTGCAACTCCTGTGCTTGACACTTGCAGATTTAGCGCTTCATTTGCAGCAGCGAGATGGGACACACATTGCGGGGGTGCCAGGGAAGGGGTTGAGTGGGTTACGGAAGCGCCAGAATATCCTTATTCTCATCCAAATTTCATGTCAAGTTTTCTGCCGGATTGTTTAACATAAGCAAGTGCCTTGGGCTGGCCAGGGATTTCGGTGGATTTTGGTTTATATTTACATTTTCATAGCGGCGACATCAAACTTAAGGGAAAAACATGTATTTACATGCAAATTCTTATTAAAAAAGCAAAAGTATTAATTTTAAATTTTTATACAATTTTATAAATATTTTTCTGAGCTGAAATGTGTTTAATTTAATTGCAAAAATTAAATTAAATATTAAAAGTTAAATTTCATTACTTACTTTGCTTTAAAATTTATTTTCAATTCAATTAACAGATTATAGTTTAATTACATGAGCTCGGTGGCCTTTAAGGGTCGCGTTTTAAATTATTACGTGTGAATTTATGGACATTGACAATGTATATGCACACATTAACACATTGCATTTAAAATTACTTAACATTTCAGCGATTTATTGACTACCGCTCGTGAATTAATCACAAAAAAGCAAACGTAATTATGTGATTGATTAATTTTGTAAACTTTGTTTTCAGTTAATAATTAACAACAAGTAATGGATGTCAATAAAAGAGTTCAACTTATTGTGATGGGAAAAGAGAAGTATTTTCTATACCTTCAATATTACTTATAATTTATAAAAAAAATCGATGGTTAAATAGAAACTTGAACATTATTAACATTTAAATGTGATAAACACTCCCAGAGCACCTTTTTGTGCAGAATTCAAGCAGCTCTTCTTTGGATTGTCACATCCTGTGCTGTGTCTTCAACAAATTGCCTAAATAAACAGCATTTTCTGCTCTGTCGCATATCCTTTTTGGTCTTTACTGCAAATCTGTTTTCGTTTTTGTTTTTTTCTTCTGCTGTGAGTTTGTTCTGGTTTGTGGATTTTTTGTGTGGTTTCTGGCTGGCTCTAAATCGTTTGTCGCTTAAGCTGCTCGCGCAATTCAAATTGATTTATAACGAAGAAATGTTTTATCAAGTCGATGAGGGAAATGGTTGCCCTTCGTCTGGTGAACTCGCATCATTTCCCACCCACACACACCATACACACCCCCCTCCCCAGGCCCCGCTTAAGGAATGTTTTTGTGCGGGCTTCCCCATCGCTAGATTTCTCCTGACATTTGGCTCCACTTTCCTTTCCACTTGCTGCCGCTGCTGCTGCTGCTGCTGCAGTCGCAACGATTTCGAAAATATTTTCCTTTGCCGACACTATTCCTATGCTTTTCTCTTGCCTTTTCCCTGCTTTTCTGCTGCTGCACAAAAATATGCGAGGGCCATGGCAACGATGCTGAATCGTGCCCAAGCTGCAGTTTGTTGTACGTGCAATGGCAGCCAATAGTCAAAGTTGTCATTTATATGCCCCAAACCTGCCCCCGCATTCTCTTCCCCCAATCCATACCATACTCTTTTCCAACTTCCTTTTTGGCGGGGGTGGTGGCAGTTCCGGGTGGGTGGTTCTGGTCCTGCTCCTGGCTCTCGCTTTGGCTCTGCTGGGGCCAACTGATTTATGACACTCAAATGAACTCCGACGCTGACTGAATAAATTTTGAAGGCGACTTTTGTGTCGAGTTCTCGATTTGTTTGGCATTTTTTTCCCACTTTCCCCGAACCCTGGCCATTGCTTTTGTATCTTTCTTTTGGCGCCAAAAATTTCACTTTTTTCTTTTGAATTTTGTTTTGAAATTGAACTTATAGATTAAAAGGGTATTTGGAGATGAGAAAAAGGATGTGACACAAAAAATAAGAAAATATATATTTTCCTTATAGATAAAGCTTACACCAAAAATAGTTTTTAAAAAAGTTTATTTATTAAAGCAAAGTTCTGAAGCTTTAACAATGAAGTACAACTTTAGATGTAGTTTCCTTTATTATTTCTTGTAACAAAATAATTTCAGTCTGAAGTTGCTTTGTTTTGTAGTAACCAGGGTATGTCCTGTTCGAATTTCCACAATTTTCCCATTTATCCTTGTTTTTTTGTTGACTTTTTAATGCCTTGTTTTTGGTTGCTTCTTCTAGTTAGTTAGTTGTTGCTTGTTGGATTTATGAACCTGCCACAAATTCGTCAGGTAAAAATTCATCCTAGTTTTTCTTTTGTTTTGTTTTTCTTGCGCTTCGTGTGTTGAGTTTGTCAAAATTTTGACATTGAATCTGTGATGCGGATATCAGAGAAGAGCGAAAAAAAAAACAGGTAGAAAAAAGGATAGCCGCAGGTGGAGGTGGCTAAGGATCACTAGGAAGTGGAGGAGCATGTGGAAGTGGCTGCAGTATTTGGCTGACTGGCTTTTCCAGCTTGGATTTATTTTCTCTTTTCCGGCTACCATTGCAATGGTTTTCTTTCTTTTTCCGCATTGGCGCCATAAAAAAAGAGCTCCATCGACGCTGGCTGCTTGTGAAATAATTGATGTGCAAATGTTGAGAATTCAATTGAGTTCACCTTGAGTGAAAGTGCGGGGGGGCGGGGAATTACGTAGAAAGATAGACAGCGACTTTCCCTCTGACAAACTGTGCTGCGAAAATATATACATGAAGGGGGGTGTGACAGTGGGAAGGGAAAATCAGTGGAGAGGCGTCGAGTAAATTGACGGCTTAAATTGATTAAGCACTAAACGAAATCAATTATACATTATTTTATAGCATAAACTATGCATATTTCGATGTATTCGAACGGCAGCGAAATCACAACAAGTTCATGGACAATTTGCGGTCCTTAATTATTCAGAAATTGAAATGACAGAGCGGCAATGTAAGTGATAAAAAAGTTTAAAATAAACATTTTAATATAGTAATAATTAATTTAAACTAATAAATATCAAATGAATATATTTCAGCTATTTTAATAATTTTTTTTTTGTAATTTGTAAAGTATTTATTTCAAGTTTATGAAGTAGTTCATAAAATATTTATTTTTACTCCGAAATTACAATGGTCAGGGGTAATTTCCCGCGAAATAAGCCGAAATATTCTGGAGGGTTACTTTTTGCAAGGAATACTGGGTATTTTTTCACACTCTGAGCAAGCAGTGTGTAAAATATTCTTTAGGGATATTTCTAACAAGAATGGACAGGGTTTTTTGTGGTGTCAGCAAGCAGTTGAAGGAACTTGTTTTGAACAGGATAAAGAGATGCTCAAAAGCAGTCAACTAAGCAGTGCTAGGGAATTTAGGAATAAACTTATCTTTCCGTGCAAATAAAGAGCAAACTTTAGGTCATACGACTAGGAAAAGCTACTGCTTAGAATTATTTATAAGGAAATAGGAAAAATATTGAAGAACATTGCAAGCAGTCAACAAATACCAGTTTTATATAAAAGGGAAGGATATTGAGGAAATACTAAAAAGCAAGCAGTGAAATTTAATAGGTTAAAGTTAATTCAGGGACAAAATCAACAGGTGGCCAATAAATAAGAACTAAAGACGAATAAAATGATTGAATTTTATTAAATGCTTTAAATTTCAGATTTGAAAAGAACTCCTTCAAAGAAACATAAAAAAGACTAATTTAATTAACAGTATTAATGGTTTACAAAATGTATATACCTACATTTTTATCATGTAAAAAAAAGCTTTTTTTAAAAACGACTAATTTCATTATCTTTAATAATGCCAAAGTAAAAATATACTTCAATTTTTAAGGATATATTCATTCTTAAATCAATAAAGATATTAAAGGCAAAACAAATAAAACTTATCAGCAGTAATATCCTGCCAATAATATATTTTAATAAAATATAAAATGTTAAAGGAATCAATAATTAAAATTGTATAATCAATTAAAATGACTAATTTTAATCTTTGAGTAAATATTAAAAATATTTATATATTAATAAATTAATCATTATTATATAAATTAAAATGATGAAAAATAAATAATAAAATAAATGCGGATCTGTTCTTCCCAATCTCTTTATGATTATTTTACAGAAAAGAATAGAATATATCTTAAAATTAAAAGAACTTAATAAGATGTTAAATAAAAATACAAAACTGAAATATTTTTTTATAATAAGCTATGGCGATAACCCTTTGACATTTATCTGCTGGGATATTTAAGGACTCGTGCTTCCCCTTCGCACGAATCGAAGCTTTAACACACATTCGGAGTGCGGCGAATTGGTGCTCCTTACAAAAGCTTTTTCACGTAAGTGTGGATGCAACTGTGTAAGTGCTCGCTTCAGAGTGTGTGTGTGTGTTGTGTTTGTGCGTGTGTGTTTGGACCATCATCGAGGTTTTCCGAAGTGGGAGCCTTCGCCTTTGCCTTCGCGTTTTTGGCCAGATTCAGAATTTGTGCCGTCGATCTCAGTATTGTGACGGCATCCAGGGGCTGCGGAAGTGCCACACAAACGTGTCCTTGCAATATCTGAGAGTCCTTAACGGTAAATCGAGTGGGTGAGGCGAGTTTTTCGAGTTTTTAAGCGAGTCTTCCGAGAGTTTTCCACGCGACAAGAAAAGTCGTCAGTTTGCGCGGCGGGCGCGTTAACGAGCGTGGCGAGGAAATTCGCAGAAAACGGCCTTTTCAATGGCCCCCAAACCGAGCGACCAGCGATAACGGAAGACAACAATAGAAATTTAAATATTCATGAACAGTGTCGATTGTCATCAATTGTGTCACCCAGTGCGTGTGTTTCTGTGTTTGTGCTAACATTTCCCGCTCCTCGTACCAATCAGCGGTGGACCACATTGCCTGTCATTGTCAATCAGCAGACAGCGAACACAAACAATAACAATAACAAGGGGCCAAACAGCAACAACAATAACAGCAACAACAACAAAAACAATAACGAACTTACAAACAACAATAGGAAAACGGCAATAGCACACACTGTGTCAAAT